>NIUQ01000299.1:0-57529 GCA_002796945.1 Plectus sambesii
GCCATACGCGCATGCATATGATACGGTATGTAACCAAGGCATGCGCGTGTGGCGTCTTATAACGCAATCCGGAATGTGAGGCGTACCGTCCTCCTACGAGTAAAATGATCGCATTGCTTAATAAGGCGATACCGTGCTTAATATGCTGAATGGGACATGTTGTTTCTAAGTAAAATGATAGCCTTGTTTCGAGCTTGGCTTAGACAGACCACTATAGTTTAAAGTGCACTCAAAATTGTCATACTAATAATAAGCAACTTGTTATCATATGCATATGACAAGGCAAAGTTTACAAGTGACTGTAACTCCACTTTTATCAAACATTTCATTTCAGACCTTTTCGGAAGGAGTTGTGACGGCTGTGGGGAAATTTTGGCAAGACCTGCCGAGTCAATGGCAGTATGCAGCGATGGGCGGTGCCGGCGTTTTCTCGGTGCTCATCCTGTTGCTGATCTGNGCATTTGCTGCTGCCGTCGACGGGGCAAGAAGCCGTCTGCTAGTACCAAAAAGAGCGGCCAGACATCGCTTAACGGATCCCTGATAAACAGGTTAGTATATTTGATTTTGATGTATTCTTTTATATTAATTTCGTAGTCAGTAATAAGAAATTGTTGTTTTGTTCCCATAGCGATACAGTTTAATAATGTGAGCTTCACAGCGAACGTGTTTAGTTTTCCTCATTAATCGTTATACCGTATTACTGCAGCTCTCTAATACTGATTTATTCATTTCGCCTATATAGGGGAAAAATTTCGATCAGTAACGAGCGCCGAGACCGAATACCGTATAACGCCAAGTTTAGCCTATCTTTAGCACGCAGCACGTCAAGGAAAGTCTCAGGAAAGACTGTTTTGCCGTTACTCAGTGAAAAATTTCTCCTATACCTCAAATGACAGTAATCCACACTATAATTGCAGCGCTACAAACGGAGGCGCTTACTACCGTAAACTAAATGGTTCATCAACAGCGAATCAGTCGAACGCGGCATTCGAGCTGTCTTCGCTGCTTCCACCGCCACCTGGGCACAGTCCACCACCACCGATCGATCAAGATCTCCCGCCTGAGATTCCCTTTGACCGACTGGAGTTTGTTGAGCTTCTGGGCGAGGGACAGTTTGGCAAGGTCATGAAGGGAAATCTCCGCGGGTACGGTATCTCCGAGGACTCTGAACCTCTACAGGTACACTTTTTCTTTCATCAGTGCTTAGCTTTATTTGCGCGCTTAAGAGTGTGACGATTTATTTCATCACAGGTTAACTTACATTAACTTAGCACACAATTTTTGTTGTTGTACGTTTACCTGAGCGCAAGAATTTCGGTGTTTCCCTCGCAACAATTTCCGCACAGTTCAGCGAGACAAATCGTACCCATAAATTATGTCGATTGTGAAATGCATTGACAAAGTAATCTCATACATCACAGAGCAATGTGAAATTTTTCAGGTGGCAATAAAAACGCTGAAAGAAGATTCGTTGCCGCGCCACCGAGCGGATTTCGCAAAAGAAGTACGGTACACAGCGCGGCTGCGTCACCCGAACGTAGTGGAACTGATTGGAGTGTGTTCGGTGAACGGCGAGCCGACCGCCGCCATCTTCGAGTACATGATCCATGGCGATCTTCACGAGTTCCTCCGACTTCGTGCGCCCCCTCCCAATGTTTACGCCAATGAGATGAGTGGCGACAAGGAGCGCATCGCCGCCGACCATGACGACTTTCTGCACATCGCCACGCAGGTAGAGTGTTTCTTCTGTGCTTGTGCAACTTTTCTTGTATGGTGCCAAATTTCTTATTGCAATTCGAAATTCACCATCATAGGGTCTGTTAATCTGTTCAACTTGCATGCATTTCGAGGTTCACTTAAATGCCTCGCTTTTTCTTGAGATTTTTCACATGCAATGGTGTAGAAATTGGGAGTCAAGAAACAGCTTCGCGTCTGCGTCATATATCCTTTGATAGTTCCAAAAACACAGGCGTGATTTGAGCTACGATCACCAGGAGCGCATTTAAAATCCTACCACCTTAGCTTCACAAGGGTATTCAACGCCGTATTCTGATACTTGTCAGTGGAAAGCAATGAATGGAGTAAAAAAATGCCCTCTTTTCAGATCTCAGCGGGTATGGAGTACCTAGCCGGGATGGGTTATGTTCACCGGGACGTCGCGTCCAGGAACATCCTCGTTACCGACCGGCGGGTCATCAAGATAGCCGATTTCGGTCTAATGCGGGACTGCTACGAAAAGGACTACTACCAGATGCAGCATCGCACAATGATGCCCGTTCGGTGCGTCATTTTCTTTCTTATTTGTGGCTTTTATTTCGCCTAAATTTTAATGCGCGGATGTGATTTGCATTCGTGAATATCGGCTTTTGCAGCAGATTGCTTGCCAAGATTATGCCCCGTTATAGACATAGTCAACATTCTACAGAATTTTTAAGAGACCGTAATCTTGTGAATACAAAAGATTCCTGATTTTGAAGTTTATAAATTAGGCATTTGGCGGGTACGGGGACGGTACGCCTCACATTCCGGAATTGCGTTATTACACGCCATACGCGCATGCATATGATACGGTATGTAACCAAGGCATGCGCGTGTGGCGTCTTGTAACGCAATCCGGAATGTGAGGCGTACCGTCCTCGTACGATTTGGTGCACATGTGTGACTTTTTGACAAATCTGACGCTATAATTGCAGATGGATGCCACCGGAAGCGTTAGTGTACGGCAAGTTCAGCGAAGCGAGCGACGTGTGGGCATTCGGTGTGACCGTGTGGGAGATCTACTCCTACGGCCGCCAGCCGCACGAGGGCTACGACAACCAGCAGGTCATCGAGCTAATTCGCTCGCGAAATCTCCTCGAGTGCCCCGGCAACTGTCCCCCACGCATGTACAGGTACGGTCATTATTTATCTTAATATTTCTTTTGTATTACACGATCTTTAGTCAAGCTAAAGGACGAGGGGTACGCGAAGGCTACCGTAATCGGAGACGCATGATTTAAACTGCGTTATATATGCATTTGGGGCCGTAACAATGTCGTACGGTGCTATTTGAATGCAAATGTTGTCATCAAGCGAGAATCGCTTTAGCACTTATCGCGAACCTCTTAACCTTTAGCCCGACTTTTTGATCTTTCAGCATAAATTGTCACTTTTGCGTTTGATTTTGTCCCATTTTTATTCAATTCCGTCACTTTTGCATTCAGTATTTTATTAAAATTAGTTATTGAATATTAAGTATTATAAATGACTTAATCTAAACATGTCAAACCATTTCAGTTTGATGGTGGAGTGCTGGCACGAGAACCCAACGCGTCGTCCGCGCTTTACCGAGCTGCATGGGCGGCTGCAGACCTGGTCGGTGATGTCAAGTCCTGCTCAGTCCTCGGCCATGTCTGGGCCATATCATCCTGCTCGACCGAGCAGTGCACACTCTGGTCAGTCAGTTTTGGCAATTTCTAAGGCAAATGGTAACGTCTTCCTAAGCAAATAGCAACGTTTAAATTGCAAAATGTTTATATGATTATGAAAGTATCCTCATTTGAGTGGAAATAGTATATCCTATAACGAACATTGTCAATGTTCTGCTAATTACGCTAGAATTCGTTTTCATTGGTTTTGCCGATACGAATAATTTTGGCCGTCCTCCAAGTATCAGTCTAAACGTTTTTCACTCTATCAATATTTCAAAGCGAATTCTGCAGGTGGCGGTTCGAGTACGGCTCAGCAAGGTCGAGCGAGTCGACAGTCGTCAGCGCACAGCGCCAGCCTTGTCGGAGCGAGCAACGGTGGGCGCGGTGCTGCCGGCGGCTACGTCCCCTCCCCTGCACCGATGCAGACGGTCCTCAGCCTTAACGGCGTCCATCCGTATCACAACGGTCAGTTCTATTTGCAATACAGTAGAATTCGTTTATAGCGGATTCGGTTATAGCGGTATTTCGTTTATACCGGTCATGATTTTCAGTCCCAAAGCGTACTTTCCCATACAAACAAGTTCGGTTATACCGGTCAAAATTTGTCGTTCCCCCGGTGACCGGTATAAACGAATTCCACTGTACTGTCTTCTAACCTTTGCTCGATTTAAATGATATGCTTAGTAGAGCAGTAGGAGCAGTTTCTTCTTCGGGAACTGTTTAAGATAGTTTCGGGTCTTTCAACTATTATACAGTAGTGTGAAACTAACTAGTATCCGTCCTAACTCCGATCCTTATACCCTATGTTTTTTATTTAGTGTAATCGCGCATCGCAGTGATATCTACACAATTCAACTAGCTGCTACGGTATTTTTATTTTTCTTAAAAAACAACCATAAAGTATAGACGGAAACATTTAGCCATAGTTAAAGTAGCTGTGATACAATAGCTTTAATTTGCATAGAACATTACGGTATTGTCTTGAATAAGGTAATCTGTTTAGGACGATCGCCAGCCGGCGGGAAGTCGCGCGGATCGGACGGCAGTCCGCTAATGCGGCGACCTGTTTATCATTATTCCGAGGATGGCGAATCCGACTAACCGTCCATTTTTCGTGGATGCAATGCCGACGACTTATACCTGCCTCTCTACACTTTGCATTTACATACTCGCAACTTTTCGGTTAGCAAGAGGATTACGGTTTCAAGTACTGTAGTTTCCTCTGACTGACTGAAAAATTGCGAGTACTGCTACGAATTTTGCTAGAAGCGATGTTATTTTCAGTAACCAGTCGTGAAATCCTTCCAAAACATTACTGCTTTAGCGTTTTTTCGGATTGATATATTAACTTCAGCTGCTGGAAGGTATATTTTCGTTAACAAGGAGCGTTTCATTTTTTGAACGCTCGACTACTATCGTCATTTTCATCCGACTGATTACTTGAAGCAATATCGATTGATAGATAATGTAAATCATTTCAAAATTGTATTTCGTCGGCGATTTACTGGCTGCAATTCCCAGGAACATTTTGATCTTTTGTCTTTGTTCACCTGGCCTTTGACATGAATTGTTAGCGCCCTATGGACAATCAATTGTGCAACCTCATTGAAATTATATTGCGGCTGACGTATTGTGGCTGTATTGATGAAATTGTTTTGTTGTTATTTTGGCATTGAGAGTGTATTGATCGATTTGATGGCTACGTATGGCTGCTTGTTCAAGATCTGATTGTGACTTTGAGTGTTTTTGATGATA
Organism: Plectus sambesii; assembly: GCA_002796945.1. NCBI lineage: Eukaryota > Metazoa > Nematoda > Chromadorea > Plectida > Plectidae > Plectus > Plectus sambesii. The sequence goes on from NIUQ01000299.1 coordinate 5,166, forward strand.
TTTTAGGTTTGATTTATTCTTTTTGTTCGTGAAACTTTTGAATATCTTTCAGCAGCAGGGTACATTTCTTTTAGACGTTGCTTATAAACTGTGATGACAATTTCTGACTAGACTGTTTTGTTGACAGCTGTTGTTGCATATTTTGGTTTTTTACTTTTCTCTGTTTTGCGATACAGTTATCTGTGTTGCTTTTTATTTTAGCTTATGCATTATTTCAGTGTGCCGCGTCTGTTATTCACGTTGAAACTTTTCTAACCAGATTTAGTCACATTTGGTTTCTGTTGTAATGCCGCTTACTAACTATACACTGGTCTGTTGTTTCGTAACTTTGGTTAACATATCATCCTTTGTACATGAAATGGCAAGCGTCTTTATCCGAAAGAATCGATCTTTGTTGTATTCAGAAGGATGTAATCGTAAGAGGCCAAATTTAATTAGAAAGGTTAGTGCAGAATACTGACAACCGGCATCGTGACTCTTGGAAAGCGGATTGTTGATCTTGAGTATCTTATCAAAAGACCAACAATCGTGTTTCCTATGCATTTCCGGATGCCGGTATCTTGCCCCTAACTTTAAACACACCTTAAACGAACGAGCATTTTTTAAGCAAAGATCAATGATCGGTTCTTCAACAATGGTAGACGACATTTTGAGTACATTTTCGCCTTTCTGGCGTCTATTTGTATTTCTTTAGCAGAGCGGTTACTTTTGCCGCACATGTTCCTAGTTTGCAATTTATTTATTCGCGTGCTGCTCTTTCTACCTTGATGGTACTCATCGCGAGCTACACGACTTCCGCGCAATCTTACCCCACGATTTTTCTTCTTCCTACTGGTGTGATCCCCGAGCTTTTTCTCTTACCCTTCTATTACTGTTGTTTCGAGCTTGAAGTTCCTGCTCTCTCTCGCGCGCTCTTATTATCTCTCTTTTGCCATTAAAAGTGACATTGACTGGACATGTTTTGTGCGCGTGCGAATGTTATTTTCGCACGTCTCTTACCGTCTGCTGTTTGTAATGAATCTGTCCAATGGTCTGAATGCCATTTGATGAATAAAAACATTCAGACACTAAACTTTATCGTGTCACTCAACAAATCAATGCGTAGTTTTGTGGCGAAATCCAAAAATGAGTTGCAAAAATCGATGGTCAGCAAATATCTAACTAATTTCAGTAAAGTGATCTTCCTGAAGCAACAAGTATGAACATTTAAAACTTTTTGCCCCTATAAAGGTACCCTTAAGCACTCGGTCAACCGATCAAGTGATCATAGAGGTAAAAAATAGCAAAGTTGCAGAGAGTTTAGTCATATTATCTAAATTTAAAGGCTACGCTGAATACGCGCCATTAGATTTTATCAATTTAAATATGGAAGCTGTCGACAAGCACTTAAAGATTTCGATTAGACAGAAATTCGAACTCTGGCGGGGAGACCCCAATGGATTAGCAGTCCATCGCCTTAACCACTCGGCCATCTGATCACGTGATACTTGAAAATCGTGATATTTTAACCTCATAGTTGTATTTGCTGTTCACAGTATAACAAATCAACCCGTCTAAAATGATTCTAAAGTAATTTAAGACAAAGGTGATTCGAAAGCGTAAAATTATCAATGAGACGGATGTTGGGACGTGAGAACATCCATTCTCACCTTTATCTTATACATCACCTTAGCCGTCCGTGCGTCGTAGGGAACCGTTTATCCTTTGTCCGCGGACAAACAAATGTAGCGCGTTGCATTGCTTGTGATTTGAACTTTCCAACATTCAGGTTCCATATGGTAAATTACTGTGGGGATAAACATCCCTAGGCGCCTACCGGTGCATTACTTCCAATTTTTATTGTTTTTATGCATTATCAAAGCCCCCCAACGACAAAATGAATACGGTCGCAATAGAATACTAATCATGCACTTCAGGCTCCGCGCGGTATTCTCTGCTCCAAGGCGTGCGAACACTTGTACGAAATGGAATCTTGTCAATTTTTTACTGCAATTTATTCATGTCACGCAGTAACAATCAACTCAAGCAAAACAAAACAAGCACAGAACAGTATGAACTACGGATTCTATACAGGAGCTAGACGACTACTTTCACATATTTCAATGTACTTTTCAGTTGCCCAAACTTTCTTTTAAGTCACCAGCTGTGGTTCCTCAGATTCTGTCCTCAATGACAAATTTGTCCTTGTTTCCAAACATGAGAAGCAATTAACTTGAGTTAGGACTCGTTCCCAATATAATTTTATAATTGAGTTTGTAAATCCAGCACGAACCCCTTACGATAAAATGATTCAGCCATCCGATGCTCATTTATAATAATCGACATTCCGCAATCATTTTTCCATATTATTAGCTTAGTCAAATTGCTAATTTTTTTTGCTAAATTGTAAAACATTGCTGTCGCATCAATGCTCCTTGGAGGACTATTTTCAGGTCCAATACATTGAAACTGCATTTCCAGCTCTCTGATGGATCGAAATTGTTGCAGCAAAGTGAGAAACTCGTTGAAGCAAGTTTCGTTTTGAAATGATTGACTTAAAAATGCAATTCGAACAATTGACTCATAGCTGTTGATATCTTTTACGATTTCAAATATAGCTTCTCGGTCAAAGCAACATGAAGAGTATTCCAAGACTTCAAGCAGTGGAAACGTTTTTGGTGAGATTTTTAAGCAGTTTTTTTTACAAGAAAAGTCGAAACTCTCAAGGCGTAATGATTTCAAGTGACTGAATACTGGTATGGGGATCTTTGCATGAAAACGACGCGACACACTCTCTGCAGCATGTAAAATGATTCTACTCGAATGAGAAACATATTTTAGACAGGTGGTGTACTTCTCATATTTTCTCTTCTGATGAGACAGACAATTAAATTTGAAACACTTGCAGCATTTAGAATCGTAGTCGTCAGAAATAGAGCAATTAGAGTCGACAGATTTAATATAATGGATGCGTTTTCCTTCGCGAAAGTAGATACCACAGTTGTGTAATGAACACGAACGAGCTCTTTTCATCATATGTGACATGGTGGTATTAAAACATAATTCATTATGAAAATCAATGTCACGAAACTCGATATTTTTCAAGCCCATTTCTCGCAGCTTCACAAATTTCAGGTAACAGTTTTCGGGCTTATCATCTGCCGCCTCGAAACGAATGGATTTCTCATTCGTTCCCTTGCCATTTATTTTCAATGACCGCAACGAAGAGTTATACATGAAGCTGATTTCATGCTGTATTATAATGGTGTTCGACAAATGATAATACAAGTGAATTTCTTTGAGATCAATACATTTACTAAGTATCTTGTTTAGAAGCTGGGTATTACATGTGTTGTTCTCAGAATGCTCGGCATTAGTAAATAAAGAAAGGTCCAACGATATGGTATGAGCTGGAGTAAAGTTACGCAAAAATAAATCAATCTGAGAGTCTTCCATTCGTAACAAAGCATCTTTGACAAAGTTCTTTAAGTCTTTCATTTCAAATTGATCATCTAGTTCGTTGCTTTCGCTGAATATTGCTAAGGATCCTGACTCTTTGGTATACTCTTTCCAAAAATAATATGCGCCACCTGTCAGAAAGAAGCGGAGTGTGATATGAGGAAAGGTTAATTTTGTACCACTTCGCCATGTCTTCCCATTATCTTCATGAGTCAGTAGTCCAACTCGTATCAAAATATTTTTTGTTGCGATCATATTTATCCCGTAAGCTTCTAAATCAGCCTTTTCGAAATTATATTTAGGATATAATGCTAATGCCATAATTCCTAATTTAACCAACAGCGGGAATTCGTGAAAATGATACCGTATTATCTCGCAGAATAATTCTTCAGAATCGGCTTCATACCCGAAAAGCAGTGGAACGTTGTCGTCTGGATGATCGCGCTGATATCGGTCGATAAGCAACCAGATAATGGTCCGATATAATTCAAAATTTGTTATACTTAACTTATCTTTGTCACACAAAATGACACAGAGAGATACCATAAGCAGGGGAGTGTTGGCGATTTCTGGAAGTATTCCGCCCTGTTTAATGCACTGTTGAATTTCGTCGCGTTTATTTGTTGCCAAGCGGTTAAGGTAATCTTCCTTTTGCTCGTCGCTCTCAAATCCACGTACAACAGCAAAACTGAGAATGCCAGAGCGATTCAAATATTGCCAAAAGTGACCTGGACGAGTTGTAATAATGATGTTGAAAGATAGTGGCCTTCTGCTAATACCATACTGTTTGAGAAAATTCGACAATTCCGCACATGAACCTTCATCATATGCTTCATTGTATCCGTCTAAAATGACAAGCATGCGATTTTTAATGCAGAAATCTGCTATTTCAAGATTAGAAATGACTCGAGCTATATTTATGTCGTCTTTTGATGCAACCTGAAAACAGGCTGCAATCATATCAGCAATGGTTGCAAATTTTTTGTTCCGTATTTCACATAATGAAACGTAGAACACTAATTTATACGACATTAGTTCTTCTATGGACCAGTCGTGTAACAAGCGGTACATGAGCGAAGTTTTACCGCATCCCGCGATACCCTGGATTATCAATAATTGTTTTTGGTTATTGAACGCTCGGTCGATCAACTGCAAATGATCGTTTATCGGCTCATAGTCTTCACCCATTAATCGAGACAATAATCCAAGAGAAAGAGGTGTCCATGAGTCTTTAACGTTGAATTCAAAAGGAGTAGTTGAAAAAGGATTGACAATTTTATGGTTTTTCTGATATAACAACTTAAGGGCATCACTGGCCGCGTTCAGGACTTTCAATGAAACAGCTTTTTCTTTAGGCGCCAGTTTTCTGCTGAAGGATGAAGATGTGCTATCAGTCGGAGACCGATGCTGCTGTTCACACGAAGAATGATCTGAAGCGTAATCTTCTTCTGGCCCATGTGTTGGTTCATTTTGCATTGGATTTACGTTATATGACAAAGGAAGGTGCTGAGGTCGATTTGGTGGCACCATTTCAGGCACATCATGCTGATCATTATTTGAATCCGAATCACGTTTATTTGGAGACAGCGGCTGCATTTCAAAATCATTCAAAGTTTCAAAGGAGACTTGATATTGTTCTTTCGGCATCTGGGCTGCTTTTAGTTCCTCCAGCAGTCCGTTCGCCAGGTAATTTTGATTGGACAATTTCAGGGCTTCGATAAACGTTTTAAATGCATTTTTAATATTAGAACTCTTCATTAATATTTGAATAAAGGAGCGATTTTTACGAAAATCTGATTCCTTTGCCTAAAATATTTTCACAAGTGTATTCGTGCGTTACATTAATTGCGTCAGACCTCTATTTCTTCCATTTGGCGATTACTGAGCACTCCTCTGCTCACCAAGTAGACTACGACCTCGACTTGATCCAGTTGTCGACATAATTGCGTTAAACATTTGGTAAGAACCTGTAATTCTGGCGTTTGGTTGCTCATGTCGTCTTCTAAAAAGTTTAAAATCTGAATATTACTACTTCAGTAAATAAAGTTTAAGACGCGCCCTGGAACGTATTCAATACAAAATGACTCTGATTGGCGACGCATTTGGACCGATACATATAAAAAGTGTATGTGAAGTATGCTAAGGCGAAAGTTGTACCTGTGATATAACTTTCATCTAGGAACGGTAGAATTTAGAACCTTGATTGGCAATCTTTGTTCTTGATGCTTAAATGACCTGTGAAGGCAATATTCTGTTCCTAAAGAGCTAAAACATTTCATAGAATGAAGTAACAGTTTCAGTTGTCAGAACTCTATCATATATGGATCACCTATCCTCAGGGTTCCAATGAAAAATTTTGAAAAAAAGGAAAGATTGTGACACAGAAAAAAAGAACATTTTCCAAAAGACCCAAATATCTGTTTAAAAGTTCAAAACAGAAATTTGGGTCTTTTCGAAAATGTCCTTTTTTCTCTGCCATATTTTTTCTTTTTTCAAAATTACTGTTTTAAAAATCTTTTGGCCTTTTTATCAATAAAGGACTATACAGAACGCTGCCTATCCTTCATTGGTAGTCAGTAAATTTTGCCGTGTGAGGATAAATTACCATTGTTTTGAGAATGAGATTTGCGTATTGTGTAGAGAGTGTTTGCACTAGAAGACAAGAACGATTGAATAATAAGGGATAAAGTCAAACACCAGCTGCCCTTACGCAAATTAAATATTTCCGATAGCTTCATGAAGCGACACACTCGAAAAAGCTTATTCAGCCATCGAGAAGCGTGCTTCATTAGTGTATGCTACAGCGGTTATCACGTAACGAACTGAACCTACACTTTTGAACAGACAGTAAAAAGCATTCAACCGATATCGAAGTAAGCTGTGAAGTCGCACAATAAATGTAATTACCGCCGCGCGCACCTATTCGGACTTTAACGCTGCTATTACAAGTTATGATTTAATTTCATCAAAGTCGGTTTGCAGTTGACGTGACTAATAGAAAAACTGCGGAGCCGTTATGACGTTGCATTCTCTGCAGCCTCACTAAAATAGTTTACCGATAAGACTGTTAAGCGAACAAATAGGCTTGGAATGTTCCATGTATACAGCGCACTCTACCACATGCGAGTGAACGCGAAAGATAGGGACAAGCTAGGGGTGGAAGGCATGTAATTTAATGGTCAGCGAGCGTCGTATAACTCCGCCGTTAAACATGCATTGAAACGCTCATGCACTTGAGTCTAATTTGAATTTTAGCTCTTGTATTTAAAGAGGCGCCCAAAGTTCAAAAGACTTTTAGTGAGGCTACGCGGCCACTCGCACAAAATATGCTCTTTTGTAAAATATTTTAACGAGGTCTAGAAGAAAACTGTTTATCCATAAACTCAGAAACGTTCGCTAACAGTTTGATGTATCGAAAATGCGATCAAAAAGGGAACTTTATACATTTCACAAAACTCCACCATCACATGTAACCTGGACTGATCATAAGCCGACTTTGCCTTTACTTAAAATTGAGAAGTTTTCTTTTTGTGAATAATGCAGTAAAATGAAATTTTCGCGAAATTTTGACAGCGATTTTTATAGGCGACTGACGATGCGTTAGTAATTGAGTATTCAAGCAAACAACAACACTTTTTGACTCAGAAAAGAATGTGATAAGCGAGTGACGCGGTCGGCGTGGCTTCGCTTCTAAAACATATTGGGTTAAGTTGATAACAACATTTTCATGGGAAGCGTAACACAGAATTCGTAAATTCATATTGCTGCAGGTTTGTAAATGAATGCGGTACCAATCACAGCCATTGATAGAGTTATGCTTACATGCATAACGGTATTATTATGATAACGAATCACAAGATTTGCGAACATCAAGCAAATTTACTTAAACGTGTTACGCAAAATTATTTCAAGTTGCATTAGTAAATCTTACGAATGACGTACATTTGGAATAAAATTTCATTTTCCTGTTCGAAAGAAGATAGTTCTACATAGCTATTGATATTGTATTGAAACCAGAGTACACGACGCACATGAAGTTGGGAAACAGATGATGCCCATTAGTTTTCATGGGCCTTAAGAAATGATATTCTATTCTTTTACCTGAAAATTACAGAACTGTCCGCTGAAGCATTAAAACTAATGACAGATATGGTAGAGCATTGATTTACGGGAAGAACTTAATTTTAAGACTTCAAAATACATTCAAATAATCTAACAGTTTTTAAGAATGCCAGATCGCTATACTTATTGAAGTACATTCGGTTGATAAAAGCGTACAAAAATCATCGAACGTCATTAAAAGTAACATTTCTTCTATAGTAAATCGCCCACACAAAACCGCCTCGGTTGATCATTTGCGATTGAAAATTAATCGTTTTATCGTGGCTTTATGAAAGAACCCGATATGACCATAACTTTTCGATCAAAATATTACAATTATCGAGTATTTACAAGACAGCGTGGCCGAGTGGTTAAGGCGATTGACTCGAAATCAATTGGGATCTTCCCGCGTAGGTTCGAATCCTGCCGCTGTCGATTAATTTTGTTGCCGTCCAAAAATACATTCCTTGAAACTTTTCATTCGTACGTTTGCTGTTGTCCGCTATTCTGGTATTGATTGAAGCTTTGAAGCCTCGCGGTAGCAGCAGATGATTGGAGATGCAATGGGCCGGTTTCACATCGCGTACTTTATTAAAGTCGTGCTTTGTAAAGTCGAACTTTAGCGCCGTTAAAGTCGGTTTCATATCGCGAATCAGGATTTACTTTACAAAGTCGAACTTTAACCGTAGACTTTGCGAATGTAAACGAAAAAACAGAAAGTTGACGACAGAAAAAGAAGATAAGGAAGAGAATTGGATGAAATATAACGATCGAAGGAAAGAAAATTTGGGTAAGAGAGTAAACTGACGATGTGATTTATGTTTTGGATGATATTTAGGCTAGTTTGTGGAGAATTTTGTGCAGATTGTGCTTGCTTTTTGTTAGAGCGTCAGCTCACGATTCGTCCGTATATTTAAATACCCGCTAGGTTATAGCACGAATGCATTCTACCCTATTGTATCGTGTCGTTGTGCTATCGTTACCCTAAAATGTATTGATTCGGTCGTCTCGTCTCTGCCCTGTCTCTGTTCTGTTCTCTCGTATCTTGCCGATCTCGTCTGCTATATAAACCTGGTTAGTACGATCTACTCCCGCCTCGCTTCCTAAGAATACGTGGCATCTCACGCTACAACACTTTTGTACTGTGTACCTATTAATTCTGTATTTTATATTTGTTTGATTGTTTGCTGTGTCTGTGTGCATATCGCTATTGACATCTACGCATTAATGGCAAGTTTTCTTTGTAAATTTCTTTAGGCTGCGTGTTTTTTATGTACTGTCGCGCTCTCATATCGCGTTCGACAGAGCGCGAACTGTCTGATTAATTACGTTGCTTGGTTGTAATACATTTGTTAAGGGAAAGCTGCACGCCTCTATGATGACGCAATTAAAAGAAGGCGGTCAGTCTTGCGCTGAGAACGAAGGATGAAAGAGATATGCACTTCGCTCGTGAGGATGGAAGGAAATTCGGTTCATCCAGACGATTTACTCGACTAACTCGATGACCGAATCAAAGCAGGACTGCGGATGGAGCTGCCATGGTACTTGTGCGACGAGTCTTCGAAAGGTATGTTACATCAATACATTCGGGAGACAATCGAATAGTGCTGTTTGATAATAATAATAGTAAGCGACGCCAATAAGGAAATTATTTAATGATGCATTCGCTCTGTAACTGTTTCTTATAATCTCGTTTTAGAACGTTTATACTCGACGAATTCACGAGAAAGAGGACGCAGCGTCAACTCTGCTATGATCGATAGATACGGAGAAGTTCTTTTCTACTTTTGATAGGCAGGGAAAATGATAATTATGTCGCTGTATATTCTATATAAATGTAAAAATTTGGCCGCAATTAAAGGCAAATGTTGTATTGTCGAAATCGCAGTTGATTTCTGTTTGCTAGTTGCTGCAATTATTGTTAGCAAATCGCATATAAATGTTTTGTTGAAAATCGTGTTAAGACAGTTCATCTCACGCATAGTTCTCTGATTTGCATATTAAGAATGTCGCGCCTCACTTATTTGCTTTTATTGATAGAAGCAAGCAAGCGTAGAAAGAAGCTTAGGAGATAGACATAGAAAATTAGCGTCTTATATTTGCGCGCGTTTGTTTACCGCTACTGCTCTCGATGGCAAGATTACGTATTAATATCACGTTTTCAATGTTTATTTCTGTAGGTTGTGCGTTCCTTGTTTATCAAACATCTGCTAGTAAGAGAGAGATAGAAAGCATGCCGCCGAAACGGAGATCAGTTAATGATGACGCGACGGCGAAGAAGTCGCGCAAATCGGCCTACACAAATGAGGAGGGATGGTTCTTTTGAACCATTACGAAGAGAAGCTCGACACTTTCCGCAATGAGGGGAACTCCGCGCTCGTTCTGCGATCCCAGCGAGGGGAATGGGAGGCGATCGCCAACACGATCAACGCTGCGAACCCGGCGATCGTTCGCACCTGGGACGAGGTATGTTTTTATCAAAATCAGACTGATCGTTAGATTTCGTCGAAAGATTGCTCTAGTCAACTCACAAAAATTATTGAATGTTTACACGTTTTAAAAGGTGGTTGTGTTGTTAAGGTAGAAGATTTTTCAGGCTCTCTTTCCATTTTCTCATGACACATTCTGAATATTATAAGCGTGTAATTCGTGTTCATTAATTGATGTATGTTATAGGTTCGCAAAAAGTTTAACAACTTAGCGACACAAGCAAAGTCGCTGCACGCACAGTATAAGGGAGATCTGGTGGCGACTGGCGGTGGCTGTCCGCCCGAGGAACTCCCCTCATGGGCGGCATTCATCGTCGAGCGCATCTTACCACCCGTCATCTTAGAGGGTCTCGATGGCGGTTTTGAGTCAGGTGTGACTGCCCCGATCGCTGAAGCTGTTGTCGAAACAGTCAATTATTCACAGGTGGATGATAGGGATATAGGTATGAATCTATTTTCTATGATTTGTTTCTTTTTTCTTGATTTTTTGTGCTTTAAATTGTTTGTTTAACCTGTTTTAGGCAACGATAAATGAAGTTTGAATTTTAGACATGGACGTATGGGGTATCGTCCCCGCGGAGGTGTCGGTGTCGACGCCCAGCGATACGCCAGCCCCTAGTCAACGACCTGGAGCTCGCAAGTTGAGCCCCAAGGAGGTTCTCGATGCGGCCACTATCGATGCGTTAGCGATGGAAAAGGCGAAGTACGCAGCGGAGGTGGAGAAGCTGCGCGCCGAGACGGACAAGCTGCGCGCCGAAGCAGAGACAGACAAGCTGCGTGCCAAAGCAGAGACTGACAAGCTGCGCGCCGAAGCAGATAAACTGCATGCTGAGACCGAAATAATACAGCTGCAGAAGGAGCTGCTCAAGTATGATATCCAAGATCGCCAGCGTCAGTCCGATCAATGGAATGTATAAACAAGTGATTGACAAGTGACTGAACTACAGTGAAATTAATTTATAAATAGAATAAGTCTTTATAATAATTTTAAAGTTATTATTCGTCTTTATAATAATCGTATAATCGTAATAATCGTATCGTATAATAATCGTGTAATAATCGCCTCCCTCAAGTCTTGTTTAAAATAATATTTATAAGATAATTTCACTGTAATTCAGTTTTTAAGACGTTGAATAAATCAATACAAAAGCATCAAATTGCGGGCGATCTGATCGCGCACAAGCGGCCCAGTGCGGCCTCCTCTTTGCTGATCGTTTGCATCCTCGATTTCAGCCATACGATCGTCCATTACATCGAAAATTCAGGCTGCCGGCGGCGAATGGCGATGTTGTGCAGCACGCAGCAGGCAGCGATGACGGCGCACACCTTATTTGGGTCGGGCAGTCTGATCTCACCGTGGAGAACGTGAAAGCGCCGCTTAAGACAGCCAAATGCTTGCTCGATACATACGCGCTTCTTCGCATGGTACTTGTTGAAGCGCCCCTCAGTGCGGTTGCGTGCCGGTATGTCGTATGGCGTCAGCAAATAAGGCTTGCACGCATAGCCAGCGTCCCCCACCAACGTGCCCCTAATCCGGCCAGCCTCATAGTCCCTGAAGACGGCTGACTGAGCGAAAATTCGCGAATCGTGGGTAGAGCCAGAATACTTGGCGATGATGTTGTAGAACTCGCGATTTGGGCCGCAAATCTCTTGCACATTGATCGAGTGGTACCGCTTTCGGTTGACGTAGAAGATTTGATTCTCCTTGGGTACCGTAACCCGTACGTGAGTGCAGTCGATTGCACCAACCACATTCGGAATATGGGCGATGTCGAAAAAGCGCTCCTTTGTCGTTTGCGTATTGGCCGGAAAATGAATGAACTGGTTCATCATTCTGGCCAGCGCGTACGAGACATCACGCACAATTCGACAGATCGAAGCCTTGGAGAGGTGCATGTAGTCGCCAACCATAAGCTGGAATGTTCCTGTAGCGTAAAATCGAAGCGCTGCGACCACTTGAATGCGAGTTGGACTAGCTCGGCTATGCGTCGTCGGTTGGAGGTGCATAATGTTCATGCCTCAGCAAACTTTACGCTTATGCAACGTGGAAAGAGAAACGGATGAGAGTTAGATTGGGAACGGCACTTCTTTTAATTCCTAAAATTGGGTGCTGTTGCCCTTCAAAAGCTTCATTCACAATTCGGTTAAAAAATTTCTCGAAGGTTAGAGGAAATGGTCAGAAACGGAAAAAGCTATGGTTAGATTTTTAATTGAATATGAACATTTCCCTAAAACAAAAACTATCGACAGCGGCAGGATTCGAACCTGCGCGGGAAGATCCCAATTGATTTCTAGTCAATCGCCTTAACCACTCGGCCACGCTGTCATGTCGCAGTGTAGGAACTCTAAAATTAAGGCTTGAAAATATTTGATAGACACAAAATGGAGGTGGCTCTATTCGGTGAGCGTGACAAATCCCTCACCAATTACTACTCAGCTTAACTTTTGCACATTTCTCCAAACTAATCACTTCAACCTATTTCTAGCCATTAATCTTAAAATCATGCAAGTATTTTCCTAAAATAACACAAATTTTTGATAGAAACTGCGGAATCTCATTTTTGAATACATTGATCTTGTAACTTTTGGCCACTTGCAGTAGCTCTGCAGACGGCGCCAGCGTCTCGTTTGGCGCAACTTTAACAATCGACAAAAGGAACGTGTGCCATTTTCACAAAATGTCGAGCAAAGTTAGCAAATGGCAGATAAACAAGGCATCATACATTACATGCATCACCTCAACCGTCGGCTCACAATCCTAATGACCATCCATGTGTTTACGGTTATTATGGATGGAAAGTCATTAAAGTATTGTAAAGGTCAGCTAATCAACGATCACAAAGGAAAATTTGCAAAATACAGCTAGCTTCAAAATATTTCGATCAAACTGATTTGACATTTCTGCGAGTGACGTGTGAATACTATTTCGAGCGACTGCTCACAATCCTAATGACCGACCATGTGTTATTGGGCATTGAGAATCATTGAAGTATTCTAACGGATTGACCAACTTAGCAATCGCAAAGGTTAAATTCCTGATATAAAGCCAGCTTTACCATACTTTGCTCAGACTGAGTCCGACCGTTCTGGTATTGCTTGGGAGAACACAAGCCCTGTTCTGGTGCATCTAACAACCGTGACCGACTAGTCTGATTTAAAAGCGGTATGTAAGCGCCAACTTTGAATCGAATGCTAAAATAAAATACAAACCCACAGTTTCAATTTCTTGATGAAAAAACTGAACAATACTTTGATTTAGTTTTAAAATGTTTCTGACAATTTTGAGCTGTGTTTGCCTAGTTAAAGTGCTTCATATTACAAAACGTCAGCAGAAAAATTTTACTGACGACGGCAGTCACTCTTTTAACTAGCCTTTGAAACTTTTCACTATGCATAAATTTTTGTCTGAAAGATTGAAATGAGCGCTTTACTTGGTATACCTTATTCACCTTAAAGCAGCAGATATTATCGAAATTAAGTCCTCTTTAATGAACTAACAATATCAGATAACTACTGGTTTATGCTCTCACTGAGGGGCGAGCAGTACAACGTTTAACTAACAGCGTTCGATCAGCTATTACCCTCGCATAATGCAACGAAAATCGGTTGTGTGAATTCAGTTAGTAGCTGTAAAAATTTAAGTTTACTATTGTTGCCCAGCTGTACCCGCACTTATCAACTGAGCAACAAGTAAAATACTATCATAGTTCCCAAAATGCAATGCTTGATAAGCTGCACAGTAACCTGCAAGTCAGTTTGGGTGTCCTCCTTCCAAAGCTAACACAATTTTGGGTATTATGCAGTAAATTGAAGTAATAGAAAGTTCCCTTCACGCTACGGGCTCCGGTCGCCCTATCCATCTCTCCACAAACTCTAAGGAGGCAAGACTTTGGGGACTATTCAACCTATGTCCTTAGACGTCTAAGCTTCATTTATCACACGACCTAAGCGTCTCATGAGAGGCTGTATTAAACATGTCGAAGGACCGCGAGTCTTTGCAACCAAGATTAAAATAAAAAGCTCGATTTCGATTAAACTGTGCGCCTGCATTTTCCAATCAAACTCTATCGGCTTAATCTTGCTCACCCTCTACTATTTGAGCCTGGATGACCGGCCGGAGCCCAAGATGGGTACTTGTCGGCAGCTAGGTGATGCAAGTCGGTAGCTTAAGAAATTCAGATAAATTTGAATCAGGGAAATTATTTCCGCTGCAGCGACTTTTGTTTTGAATTCTTCGATTAGCTGACATATTGCTACTTTTGTTTGAAATGACTTGTTTTTGGATAGCGCAGCGAGGTGTCCCACAGATTTACAATCATAATTAGGGCGGCCATAGAAGCGAGACTCGATATGTACTGAAGGTTAAATTTGACTACAACTCACTGCTTTTACCGCTAATTGTTTGCAGCGCGCTAATTAGAACTCTCATGTTTTCTCCGGGTTGCTTTGCGCTGCAAAATTGGCGATTGAATGCGTGTTTCATCTGTCGCCCAAGTTGCTTAGCAAATTTGTATTGATTGACGAAACTTTTGCAGGTTTATCTTATGTGTAATATTCCTCATCTACTTACGAATAAGACGACGGTAATATATTGGTCGACATAAATAGATATTGCAATTTCACTTGTCCGCTGCTGATTGCGCAAACAAATAATCAAAACTTGAACGCAAAAGTACAAATCGTATTTGAATCGCTCGAAATTGCAAAACTTATCAAAATATCGCCATGCAGAAAAATTGACATCTTTGATCAACAAAAAAAACGATACGCTACCATTTGGACAAATTAGTTAGAGAGTACAATTTTCTTCCTAAGGAACGGAAGCCATTAACTGTTGCGAAGCATGTCTTGAAGACTTTATTTTGGGCAACAGTATATTTGGCGTTCAGCTATTTGACCATCGCTTCGACGTTCGAAGCGATCCGACAATATCGCGATGATGAAGTGAAAACAAATATGAAAGCCGTTATCAACAACAACGTCACATACGTAAGTAACATCCTGACTTGTATAAATATCAAAAAGTTTAATAGGATACGAGGAAGACTGAGTTAGCCATTGGCCCTCTCTATTTGAACAGCACTTCTGTTCTTTCAAAAATAACAACATCACTCTTCAATCAAGGCCCTTAAAGAGACATTGATTGGGTATGCACAAGATTTTTGGGCCTTAAAACCGTAACAGCGATCCATGAGAGGACTGCTGGGGAGCAGAAAGAAGCCTTCATTATCTATAACTAAGGTGAAGATTGTCACTCTCCTGAAAAGGCTAGACAGTTGATCGGTGGTAAGCGCGCTTTAATCATACAAAGGCAAATCCGGTCTCCTTTTATTAGAGAATGAACTGTACAATAAACTCTATACGCGATAAACGCT
Source organism: Plectus sambesii (assembly GCA_002796945.1). Lineage (NCBI taxonomy): Eukaryota > Metazoa > Nematoda > Chromadorea > Plectida > Plectidae > Plectus > Plectus sambesii. The sequence continues at coordinate 20,569 of NIUQ01000299.1, forward strand.
TTCAGCTTCCAAACATGACAATTTGTTTGAAAATCAATGCATTAGAGCTGTTCAACATTTCCTCTTCATATAGTTTTAATTATACGTCAGCTTTGTCTCGATTTTTCGAAGAAACTATTTCACCTGAAGGCATATTTGAAGTAAATGAAAATCAAACTATTTTTTGTTTTGTAATAGTTAGGAAAAAACTAAAAACGCGCCCTATGTTTTCGTGGTCTTCAAACGCGCCCTATGTTGGATATTTTCAGTACGTTACGGTACAACATAGGGCGCGTTTTAATTGTTGTCCTAATAGTTATTTGGTTTATTTGGTTACTTTGCATGTGCTACTCCTATGTTTGCAATGTTTAAATGTTTTACGAATGAAACTTATTTATTCAGTGCTGTTCGTTCAAGTTTTATGTAGGCGCTCTCATTTCCAGTACATTGTATTGTTTCAGGACGATTCGCTTAATGTTTCATTCGTTGACGTTCATTTCACTTTACTTATACAAACACTACAGGTTAGGTTATGAGCAAAGCCGCGTCGATGGCTATATAGAAGTGCATTCGGCTGATAATAGCCTACAAGAATCATCGAACGTCTTTGAAAGTAGCATTTCTTCTTAAGTAGATCGCAAGCACACAAACCGCCCAAGTTGAGCATTTGCGGTTGAGAATGGATCGTTTTACCGTGCCTTTATGTAATGATCCGAAATGAAAATAACTTTTCAATCAAAAAAGAACCATTTGTGGTGATATTCAAGACAGCGTGGCCGAGTGGTTAAGGCGATTGACTCGAAATCAATTGGGATCTTCCCGCGTAGGTTCGAATCCTGCCGCTGTCGAATTATTTTGTTGCCGTTTAATGCTTCTAACTCTTCATTGGAACGTTTCTGTTGTGAGTTATTTTGGTATAACTTGGACAGATGTAATGAAGCCTCGCGGTTGCAGAAAATTGTAGATGCTAAGCGTTCATAGCTCCTCAAATTTTACGCTTGTACAGAAAGAGAGGGAAGAGTGATAAGAACGCGAACGGGATTTTAAAAAATTCCGTAAATCGGTAACAATTGCGATTCACAGGCTTTATTCAAAATTAGGTCAAATATTGGCCTATAAATTGTAAGAATTTGATCAAGAATAGAGAAATCCATGTAAAATTATCCATCTGAATGAAAAGTTATCATCAAGTAAAAGGTTTCGACAGCGGCAGGATTCGAACCTGCGCGGGAAGATCCCAATTGATTTCTAGTCAATCGCCTTAACCACTCGGCCACGCTGTCATGTTTCAAACAAAGAATTTGCAATTTTCCATATCAGAGCTTAACCAAGTCCAGGATCTCGCCTTAAAGCACGCTCGTTTCAGTAGAAAGTTGGTTTAAATATTTCGCAGTGCCGCTACGATCTCAACTTGGTTCGTTCGACTGCCCATTCTCTCCATCCTACCTAGTCCTGTATTCTCGGTCGTCAGCGTTCTGCCACAAGTGATAATACGGCAAGCAGACATGAACCGTTAGCATCTGATGTTTGGCTCGCAAGCTAAGACAGAACAAGGAAAGACATTGGTGCTTGGTCTCGACTACCTAGTTGTTCTATGCTTTCATGTTCGAAAAGTGAACGAAGTAAAGCGTTACAAGACTTCTGTATAGACAGTATCTTATAAAACAGAGCTTATAAGAGGCATTTTCTTCTTTAGAGGATTACAAAGTAGTGTAGAATGAGCTAAATACCGAATAAATTTAATTTTTTCATGAATGTTGAGAACCGAAAGCATTAAACATTACAAATAAATAATCTGCAACAGTAGTTATTCTCAAGTGACGTGTGACTATGAATATGATATGATCAAGCTGTTTGCAAAGAGCGTTTAACACTTCAGCAGGTGATAACTCTTACGACAGCCAATGCACCTTTGGACCTGAAGGCAACGCCTATACGACAGATGTTGTGACCACACCTATCGCTCTTTTGCAACCGGTTTAAATAGTAAATAGTTGATGACCGACGTAAATTAATATTGTTGGCAGCTCAGATAGTAAATGCTGCTCGAATCTTGAGATTGTAACAATTACGAATCGCAAAAGGTGTGTCTGTGTTTACCTTCTAATGTAAGCGACGCCTTAGACCAATAAGATCAACTGTAAGCGACGCCGAAGATAAAGGCAGGGGTCAAATAAAGAACAAAGGTGGCGTCTTTCACACGTATTTAGACCTTTTGCAATGCTTCAGTTTTGATAGCGATGATAAATGATGACGTAAAAGGAGACTTTATAAGAGTGGCCGCCCGATGGCAGATGCACTATTTGTGCAAATCGTTGAAGAATGATGGGTGTCCGCGTTCTCTGCTTGCTGCTAGTGTCTGCAGTTTTTGCATATGGTGAGTTGCTTTGGAGGTATGATGCGGTAAAAAATTGGAATTTTGTAAAGAAGTTTAATTATTATGGTTTACGTTACTAGCATTCTTCTCTCATTTCATTCTCATACAAAAAATTGACAGGAAAGAATGCGATACTGTCTTTCGTTTAATTTCGGCTGTCTTTAGTATGCTCCCATCCCTGCATAGGTGTCGAACGAACATTCGCTATGCGTCCGCTTAAAAATGATATTTTGGCGCATATATGAAAATCGCAAAATATTTCAGCTGATAATAACGTAACGACGGTTGGTAAAGAATTCATTTTTACATTTTTCAATGCCTACCACCCCATTGTTGCTCCATTCGGCGTCCAGCTATTGGCTTTAGTCAGCAACAACAACAATGTTACGGCGAATGTTATCGTCACATCGTCATATATCTTGTTCAAGAATATCAGAGTGTCTGTGCCTCCATACAGTGTTTTAAAGGTAAAGTATTATCCATCTCTTTTCTGTTCTGTTCCGCACGGCTAAGAATCGAACATAGCAGACGTGCTAATCTTGGATAATTGCTCTGATTGAATCAAGTTTGTTAAGTTCTGCAGCTCTCCACATCGTCCCTCATAAGTTACGTTCAATCTGTTTATGGTTGCTTTGCAATCTGGCGCACTGTTATCGAGCCTCCGCCTAATCTCACAATTACTATTGAGTGCAATATCATGCGCAATGGCTATTGTGCATAAGCAAATTAAAAGTATTAAGGAACAATGAACAAGTATACGGTATTCTGGCTAAGCCAACGTCCGGTTAACGAATATTTTATAACATGTGGTCAGTATTTACTATATTACTAAACTAACATGTTTTAAATATTCTTTTATCAATATTTCGTCACAATTACACGAATTCGTTTCATCACATACGGATTTAGTGTTGTTATATGCATATAATAAAGTTAAGATGTGTGTATCCTTAACATGAAATAGTGTTTCAGATTCCGATCGCTCCACAATCGATCGAAGATCAATATCCCGGTAAAGATGATGGGGATGATCGTATTGTTGTTGAAGACAAGGGTATTCATCTGCAATCCGACTTGCCCGTGGCCGTCTACGCCCATGCGGAACTTTATAATGGATTCAGGTAAAAAAGAAATGTGCTTAAATTGCATTAACTGCTGCGCGAATTTCACGCACACCTATAGAGATGGGATAGTATCAAGTTTCGGTTCAGAAATAGGGGTACGACCTCTGTTTCGACCCTGGTAAACGGTAATGCGCGCTGAGTCGTTACATCTTCTACGTCAAATTACTAATATTTTTAGTTGAATGGCTTTTCAAACAATATCATGTCCATAGCGAAACTCTTATACCTGTTAGTAATATTAAAAGAATAAAGTTATCATAAAAACCCCTACTGTATTAGGATTAAGCATGGTAGGATCAAACTAATCAACTGGAGATTTACAACACCTGCTATGCACTGTTCCACAAAATCTAATCCGTAATCGTCAGGGAAGACAGTTGACGCAAATATCAAGTTTAAATTACAGTGCCGATTCTTTCCTGGTACTTCCCACCGTTCATCTGGGCATGCGGTACGTTGCGGCGACTAATTGGAGGCCAGCAGGTCCCTTAGGACCAAACATGATTGCCGTTGTTGCGTACCAGGACAACACTCAGGTAATTTTTGGCTATTTAACAGCTTCTGCTCATAAATGCTCCAGCTTTGGCGATTCACAAGAGCACTTTTTTGAAGTATTGAAGTGATAGCAATATGATCAAAAATTAAATGCTGCATTAGAATTGAACTTTAGTGAATTATTGGTGAAGAGAAATCTTTTACAGTTTACAATCAGATTCAGGGATTTGGCATGTAAGTATGATGCGTGGGGACCGCCAGAGCACTGCCCCAAATATCACGCGCATGCCGAACCGTATTATACATAGCCGCGCAACCATGCAAAATATTGTGTAACGAGGCGTGTAGACTCGCAGAAAACAGCTTTAATGACCACTCAACTCATAAACGCCGACCGTCCCCACCGAAAGTTGATCCCCTCTTAGCGCACAATGTACCTAACACTAACGCTTTACTTCATTTGTGGCTTCACTTAAATTTGTAAAGCAACTGGCACAGCGCTTTTTCGATTATTTTCAATGAAAATTCAAATTGCAGTTAACGATTGGAAATCAGACGGTGACAATAAATGCACTTCAAGTTGCTTCTATTGCTTCGGATAATGTTTTAAGTGGCACTGTTATCACTGGAAACAAGCCATTTGGTGCAATATCCGGTTGTACGTGTGGATTTGTAGGCCCCGATGACGCCTGCGACTACGAAGCCGTAAGTTTGTCACTACAGTTCTCATTTATTTTTATGTAATACCGAAAACAAGAATGCTCTTTGAAAATGCTCGAATTTTAATTCTTTTAGTTAACTTATTACTTGAAACGTTGTCCATTATAAGATAAAACGCTTTGTTAACCTTCAACACCTATGTGATGGTCTTTATGTGGTTAGGTTACGCGCCGTCACTATTTGAATTAAAAATGAATCCTGACGCGCTGCGGTCACAATAATATTATGATTTACGCTCACGGCTGAAAACCAAACTGCCAAGGGTTAGAGTATCAAAAAATGAGACGTTACAATATTATCTGACAATTGCATGTGACAACCTCAAGTTATGAATGCATCCCATCTTTGAACGTCCATGCAAGGTATAATGCGAAGCAATGACGGATGTACCGCTCAATAGCCTATAACCCCTAGGACGATCCAATAAGGGTTGTTAAACCGCATGCATCTCTCTGTTACATGCAAGAGGAATATGTATTGCATGCGTAAAACAGAAAGTGAAAGTCATAGTAAATTCTGTGCCTGCATTAGAATTGCTTGTTGCATGCAATAGAGGTGCATTTGCTCTCTTATTATGGGCCATTAGATCTACGAAAAAAAGCCTTGCAATGCTATAAATGGATGTTTCTAAATTCAAGTTCCTTTCTGCGCCCTTTCACCATGTTAAGTTAATGCATCGACATTCATAATTTATTAAAGCAGAGAATGTTAGTTCTATATCATAACTAGACTATTGACCACTTACTGCAGCGTTTTATTTTAGACTATGTTACTTCCAGTCGGCAACTGGGGGACACAGTTTACAGCAATACCGTTTATGTATCTGTCGACGAGTTTCTATCAAGTTATGACGAATACTAACAACACCGTCGTGTCGGCTGGAGGCAAAACTATTGCGACATTAAATGCAGGCGAATATCGCGAATTTCAAATCGGAGCTGCTTTGATAACTTCAAATTATCCCATTCAACTAATTGAGATGGGACAGGTCAGTTTTAAATAATGCTAAAAATGATCTAATATAAATTTTGTGAGTTAGTGATTGGCGATTTCAGAAGCTTAGCATAAATATACAAATTAGGACATGGACTTGATCAGATTGGTCAAGTTACGAAGCATGATTAAAATGAAAAAATAATGATGAAATAAAGGTTCCTTTGTATATAATCGAGATCTTGCCCCTCCCAATTATTTGAACATATTGTCGCTATTGGGTGATGTCAAAATATCATACAACTATGATATTCAACCTCTTTTCCTTCCGTAATCGGCTCTTGTCACTCTTATTAACAATAGAATATGAGAGCATTTGTAAACGAATTATATGCTTGAACCTAGGGCATCAAATATCAAATTATCGCTTTTACAGACTGTACCGAACGATCGTCACTCGTTGGGCGATCCGTTCTTCCTCCAGTTGCCCAGCACGGACAAAATGTCGAATGCAAACGTTCTATTTCAACCAACTGGCTTTTTTGAATCCGCAGCAGTGAAGCTCGAATTTTTTCTACGCATTGTGACCAACCTGGCAGGCACTGGAACTATTCAGTTGGATGGCACCACAATTGANGGCTTTTTTGAATCCGCAGCAGTGAAGCTCGAATTTTTTCTACGCATTGTGACCAACCTGGCAGGCACTGGAACTATTCAGTTGGATGGTACCACAATTGACGCTCTTCAATTTAAGCATGTACCTAGCTCGAACTATTACTATTACGAATCAATGACGGTTAACACAACTCACAGCGTGACAACGAACAATCCCGGAACGCAATATTCAGTAAGTTTAAGCGTTTTGAGAAGTACTCAAAAATTTTCGATGTGCTGACGCTGAAAACAAAGTTTGATCAAAAACGAAAAAACAGCAAAACAAATCATATTACATCATTTACCGTTTCAGGTCATGTCATATACATATGGAGCGAGCAAGGCCTGTGGATTTGTCTGCCCGTTTGACTTGCCTAACATGAGTTAATATTTTCTTAGTTCTCCTTGAATGAAACTAACGAGATCACTGGGTACTGCAACGGAATATTTAAGCGAGTATTCAACTTGTGAAAATGCCAAGTGGTACCTTTTGCTTCGTTTCCTTGACATTTAAGGACTTTCTTACGTAAAATGTGCGCAATTTAGCTTATTTCAACGCTGCTCGTTCGACTCTATCGTGCTGTAGGTATAGTTTTGCGTATGCTATACATTTTATTACCTGTATCATAACATGTTGAATAGCAGGAGAGATATTGTACGTATAAAATTTGTGAATGACTTTATCTGCAAAGAGACTTTTTACCAATCGTTTCTTGATATAATGTAACGTCCGAGTGAGTCGTTTACTCAGTGTCAGTCATCCGTCCTTTAACTGTTTTCAAAATAATTCTTTGCCTTAGTCGAAAACCCCGCTGCATTGACCAACGCTAAGCCGGGGATACAACTATGAACACGATGCCGGTGCAACGCTGTCTTATCAACTGGAGTCCAATCTTCTGATCTTACAGCGCGCTTGCAATTCTGTACATCTACACTTGCGAAACTGTGATAAATTTATGTGGTTTCTGTATTCATGCTTAAAAATAAACAACAGTCACTGATTCTTTCTTCATTGAGGCGGTATTCTCCAGGCGCTGCTTGAACTATCACAACAAATAAACAGTGATAATTATTCAGCATACACATAATGTATGCGCGCAAAAAAATGCAGTAAATAATGATGCAGTTTGCTGCATATTTTGCATCAACTGAATGAAGACTTTCGATCGGCGAACACTGTTCGATGGACGAAAACACCAGAATTTAAACATTTTCGTTAATTTTTGTACCTTACTCGCGCTTGTCTTTGGTTCATTTGAGTTTCTTTACATTCCCGTTTTAGGAATAATTTGAGAAGATGAATAGCAACGAGCCAATTTTTTGTAAAGGAAAGTTTTGGCTTTGTCATGCAAACAACTTTATGCACCGAAAGTGAAACCAACAACAAATACACTAACTGCGACGCTTGCAATGCATTTTAGTCTCGCAACGAAAGTTCGTAATCGTACTCAAGCGGTCTCTGCAGTTGTCACATGGGTGCGAGTGAGTTTTTGCTGTTTACGTTTATATTTACGAAGAAAAGTACCCCTACGGCTAAGAAATATTATTGTGAAAGAGGAAATCATTATCTAATAGTGTTCTGCTAAGAAAGCGCATCTCGACGATGCCGACCCACTCGATGGGCTCATCGGCGTTTATGCAGTCGCTATTGTCGACAGAAGATGAACAGCGAACCGCAGAGCAGTTGAAGTCGGCGTGCGACGAGCTGAAAGACTCGGGCGCCAGTGCTTTTGGCTCCGAATGGGATAGTTCCTTGCCTGCCGATATTCGCGAGAAATGTCGGGAAGTCGACATGTTCATTGATCAGGTAGAATGAATGTTTCGGAATTGTAAAAAGTTATAGAAATACCCTTTATTTTGACTCCCATTGAACCAAGTCTGAATATCTATGGGCTTGGACTTGAGCCTTTCGAGGCATACAGAAATTTGGAATCGTCGCGTTAAATTACGGCTCTCTTTAAATTTTGACTATCAAATGGCTTGGTATGGGTTTATTTTGAATAGTTATCGATATGTATCGATTTTGGCTATGACTGCCTCATCCTGTTTGCTGTTTTTATATTATACCAGCAATCATTGTTAGAATTCTAAACCTTTTGAAATAATATTTTTTAAGTTTAAGCATTCTTGTGTAATAATTTGTAGCTTCTTGGGAACTCTTTCCACAATGTTGTTTGCTTAATGACATAGGGCTATCGCGAAACATGTTCAAACCTTCTATTTTCATCTTTTGAGTTCTTTACTTGCGAATTTTATGATGTAATAATTGTCAGCTAGCGATACTTCACAGTCAGTGATATAATGCTTGTTTACTTCAAAGTGCGTCTTAAACAGATTGTCAACGTTTTACAATCAGGCATTCAAATACTTAAATTGATAGGAAAGAGCACTGTCGACTCTCAAGGAATTTTGCCTTATTCAATCTAAGATTTTTTGTTACCGATCGGAAAATGCTGATTATAAATTAGAATCTTAACGAGAAGGATACAAATTACTTTTAGGTCCTCGGCGAAGACGTTTCGATGGAGCAGCAGACGGAGGCGATTGAAAAGTGCAAAACCTTGATTGCGCAGGGACAGAACGCCGAAGAGTTCAGGAAAATTAGTGAGTCATTTTAGATGCGTTCTATTAGCGTTCGAGGGAATACTGTAGTACTGAATTATAATGTGCGCATATCATTGTGAGATTTTATATCAGTGAGATAAAACAGAAATAACGACTTTTAGTGTATAAATTAGTTTATATACGGTTGGGGCATTTTCTTTGCGGGACCCGAAGTCTGCTTTCTTGTTTTAACGAAGAAATGACGTGGGTAACTGATGCATCGTATATATTGAAAAATTGTATAGATAGGATCACATGTGTAGTCGAAATTACTCAGTAGCGAGAAAATTATGTGTTGGTCCCGCAGCGATGAGGTAGGCCTATGAAATAAAAGAATTAATGGATCATTTCAGTGTCGACGTTTGATGCGGCAACAAAGTGTGGCGCCGTGTGGGAGTCGAACGCGGTGGCTTTTAGATGCGCAACATGCGGCTACAATCCTTGTATGATCATATTATTTCTGCTTCCATTATAACATGAGACACGTTGTCGTTGTGGGGCTCTCAGGCAAATATTTCCTTATCATCCCTAACTTACCATATGTATTAAGTCACAGCGGAAATTCTCTTGCACTTGTCAAGCCAAGACGACGAAAATGTACATATTGCAAATACCGTAAGCAACTCATCGTTAAACTTGGTCATAATAGTCAGCAAAGAACTATCTACACTGCAGTCTTTTGAGTTATGAACGATTGCAGCTCTTCTTTATTAATACTTATTTTCGTCGTAACTATTTCACTTCTTCCTGGATCACTTGAGTTCAGTATAAAAGAAAAGCATATTTAGGCATGTCTCTTTGCGCCGATTGTTTCCAAGCGGGCGACCACACGGGACACGACTTCAATCGCTTCTTCTCACAGGCGGGTGGCGCATGCGATTGCGGCGATCCTCAAGTCATCAGAGAGTTCGGGTATAAATTTGATATAGTCTTCGAGCGAGTACGAAATAGAGTGTTCGTATGTCGCTGAGTAGATTATTGAGTTGGCTTCATGTCACATATTTTGGCAAAAGTCGTAATTTGCGGGTACTCTCTAGCAGTGCTTTAAGTGTAACTTTAGCTAAAGTACACTATGTGAAGCCGGAATATTGATTTTTTGTTTGGGCCTAATACGCTGAGCGATCTGCCAATGTACATAGCAACAAATAACAACGAAATAATGTCTAAATTCAGGTTCTGCCCTCGGCACGGTCCTAACGCGCTGAAGAACCGGCCTGCACCACCGAAGAACGTCGTATCCGTCGCCGAATTCGTCATTCCCAAGCTGTTCGTTCGACTCTTCCTGCGCTTTCGCGAGCAGTACCGCGTCTGCGGTCGGCCAGACGACGACGGGTCCCACCGCGAAAGCGGCTCCAGCATCGGCAAAATGCTAGTTGATTCGTGCTCGAACCTCGTCACCTTGATTCAGGCAAGATTTTTAAATTTAAAACTGCTACGGTACTTATGACAAGCATCTCACATCAGTACAATATATATGACATCTACCGTATATTACTGTACAAAATACAGTCTAAGGCGCTAATCAGGCGTCTGAATGTGTCAAAAGCTTTGCGATATTAAATAATTGTAGTGGTATTAGGCGTTTGTGCATTTATGTCGACCATTAGTTACGGCATAATTGGTGGACTCGAATAACTCTGTTCGGGTGAAATTTTGTGAGCGATTACCAAAACATTATTTTCGCATAGTACAGTGATATATTTATTTATTCCGCTCATATTGGTCGAGAAAAATATTACCTGAAATGGGTTTCAGGATTTGATCAATCATGGCGGACCTCTACGGACGGTCATGGCCGATATTCTGCTGGATACGGATCTGTACGATCGTCTCTCGAAAAGTAGATCACTTCCCATTCGCCGCATAAATATAATGCAAATGACAATATTGTATGATATATTCTTGCAGCGCGTGAGGACGATCGGGTGACACTGTCACTCGACTGGCGAAGTCATGCAGCCCTGCGCTACTCCATGGGCACTTTGGAGAGCATTTGTAATGATGCCGACCGTGAACTGATTGGTAATCTTTTTTGCTGCAAATTTATTACTGTGCTCGGAATTTTTGGAGTTTATGAAATTTTTGGATGTTGATTGTGTAAGAAGTTACATTCTGAACCGGCCAAAATATCTGGTATAAACGAACTACTGTTAGGAACGTAACCGGTAAAAACGAATTCTTCTGTATTTCTATATTACGGATGTTTCAGGACCGGTACTATGCGAGGAGATGAAGATGGAATCGTTGCTGCACGAATTGTCGTTTTGGCTAGCTCGCCTGTATTTCCCACAGAAGCTGGTCACAATCGCTCTCAGTCTCCTTCCCGTTGATCACTATCAGGTATGTTGATTATACACTAAACAGCGTTTTGTATGACGTAGTCGATCAGGCAGCTCAATTGTGTAAGTGTCTGATATGTTATTTGACGGTCGTGGGATTGAGCCCCAACCTGTTTTGTAAACTTTTCCTCATTTAAAAAATGTACTACTAACTAATCCTTGCTCTTGGCTATCATTGACTCAGCTTTGGGTTACACCCGTTTAGAAAAAGACAGCTGCGATGGTTTTTTTGTCTAAATATAAGTCTATTACCTTGTTTCCTTGTAGGCACGCAACTCAACTGGTCTGTCAGAGCTTTAATATCTTACCTCACAGTTATTGCTCTAAAAAGCGAAATACTTAATTCCTTGAAAAATTTTGCTCTGTACTCACATATGGCGCGCAAATTAAAATCTGCATTAATATTCGGGCACCTTATCTGCGACGCTATGAGAAATGCACTTGCGCGTACTTGTAGTTTAGAGTTAATAGAGTAGCGTGAGAGCGGCTTAGAGAATTAAAATGTTCCAGATTCCATTCGCGACGTCATTCTTCGCACTGTATCCGCAGTCGGCACAGCTGCTCATCGAGTCGTCCAACTTTGAGGCTGACAATTCTCTCGACGGCATCGGAAGTCGCATCATACACATTTCCGTTCAGGCAAGCTCCTTTTTCTTTATTCTTAGTGTAATATAATCAGGGTCACTTCCTTGGTGCTTTGCGCACACATTGGCTTTTTTACCGTCTTTTATATTTCATTTCAATAGGGACGCGGACACGGCGTGAAAGCGTCATCAAGAAGGAATGAAATAGTACATGCTACAAAATGAAATATCTTTGTTAACACTTATAAATAATGCCATTTTAGCGTTTAATTATAAGATTTTTGTTCTTTCAGATTCTATCGAGCGAATCAGTGTGCACTGCATTGGACGACAAGTTAAATTTATTGCGCATGCTGATGGTGTGTACGGATCGAATCATAGGATCGCAGTTAGTTCCTTCTTACCTGATTCAAGGTAAGTATTCAGTTTATCTACGGTATTGTAGTATCAAGTTGCTTTTTTGGCGACATTTGATTCGTAACATAATCGTGTCCTAAGTTGCTTATAAGTTTACTTACGTCTATTATGAATTATTGCGTCGACTCTCGTTAAGAACACTTATATAAACACTTGTCAAAAAAATATATTACTCACCTAATAACATTAAACTTTTGCGCCGTAAGTAGACGAGTGTTGTGTAACTGCGATTACCCTTTACAAGTGAAATATATTATTTTCATATTAATAAGGATACTTTTGCATTCAATGAGTACGCTTTCCACATTGTTTTAATTTGAAAATTGATCACTTTGTATCATAAAATATACTTATTGAAGTGAAAAGGGTATTAATTTTTCTCGTTCCAGTTAATCATAAACTGCTTGCCATTAAAGGCGAAATTCGTCAAAAAATGTTCCTCTTCAGACGCTGAGTATTGGATGACTGATAAGGCTCACACGCCTGCGTCTCGCCACGAAATCGTCGACTGCTCGAATGCTACGGTAGTGCAGCGTCACGCGTACTGGTCAGTGGTCAGCGACCTGCACAACGCGCTCAGCCATCGAAATCTTACCATCAAATTTCTCCGCGACCGCGAACTGCTCGATCGATATTGCCGTTTCGTCTCCAGACTGCAAGGTTAGTTGAAGGGGAACTGCGGTGACCTATAGCTGAAAGGAATCTACCGTTTACTGTCTTCAACTACTTATGCTCAGCTTTAGAGTAAGAAGATAATTGCAATGTTAGGAGATAGGATTCGCAGCTAGTTTGACCTAGCTGAAAAGAATATACGGTACTATATTCCTCTCAGCAGAAGGTCACCACAGTATCCTTGTAAACTTCCTTTTTTTTATATCTCTGTGTGATCATAATAATTTAAAATGCTGTTCAGGAATCAATTTGAATTGGCGTGTGGTTCGCGGCGAACACGTTGATTACGAGAGTCGAACCTACCAGACAGCGTTCACTGTGGAGTGGGAAGCGTCCGCGGCAACAATGTGGAATCTCGTCTTTTCCATCGATAGCGAGGTGGTCGACTGCTATAAAGCGCTATTCGCCAATATTGTCGATCAGATCAAGGTAATTGCTAGTTATATTGTTGTTACTTTTGTGGCTGCACTCAAAGATGTGACTAGAAATATTAACTGAAGGACTTTACATGGTCTTTAATCATAATTCATCGCCTTTGCATTGGGAAACGGACAATTCACGACACGATAATTCGCGAGATTACTAGGGTTGTAACGGGGACGGGGAATTGGAAATTCCGGGGACAGGGAATTTCGGGGACGGGGACAAAATTTAATTCCGGGGACGGGGACAAAATCAGATTTCGGGGACAAATTGAAATTCCGGGGACGGGGAATTTCGGAGACGGGGACAAAATAAAATTCCGGGGACTGGGACGGGGAATCCCCGGGGAACGGGGAATTCCCCGTCCCCGTTACAACCCTAGACATTACGCATGTTGCGAATTGTTGCATAGATTTCACGTAATGTCGCGAACTGTCGTGGCACGAATTGTCGCAAAAATATCATGTCGCGAAAATACCATGTCATCTTTGCATTCAAATAAATTTATCTTGCATTCAGTTTCGTTGCTGTACGCCCACTTGTGTTTCAGCGATGGTTTTTGGCGATCGGCATGCGTTCGGATAGTCTGCGATCGTCGGCGCTGCGCGTCAGCTTTCACTTGCCGTTGCACAGACATTTGGCCGCTGTGATTCTGCGAGGGATGGACACTAATCTGCCTGTTACCTTGCCCGACGAAAACACTCTGCGCCGTCTCGTCGTTCATCCGATGCGCATTCAGGTAAAATTATGACTTTTAATGCCATCGTATCTAGTCGGGCTTATGGCCGACGAGTACGCGATACAAATTCTAACACAAGTGGGGTAATTTAGCTTCCATGTGAGTATTTAAACAGACGCAGACGCCTGATTAGCGCTAAATGCTATATTTTGTATGGTAAAATACGGTAGATGCAAAATTACCCCACTGGTGTTAGGCGCTTAAATTGCGTGCCCTTCATCCCTTAAACCGACTACATTGTTTCTGTAGCAATTTTGTTCACAACCGCCATTCATCATAATTCGTCACTTTTGCATTATATTTCACACTTCCTAATAAATCTCAAAATTTAGGCAGCACGCGCGGAGATCGCAGCAGGAATGTGGGTGAGAAACGGCCTGGGCATCAGGTATCAAGCGTTCCTGTACGTACAGTCGCACCTGTGCACGGCGTTCGCCGACCTCGACATAGCGCTGCTGCAAATCGCCGCCGCCAACGTCAACCCCGAGTGGTTCATCGCCGCCATCCTTGAGTCGTTCTACCTCGTCGACTCCTTCGAATTGAGGCCAAAGACGGATAGCTCTATCGAGCTGACGGATAATTGGAGCGATTACTTGCTTGAGGGCGCGTTGAGGTGAGCTTTTTCTTTAGATTTTGCTTTGGGTTCGGTTTAATTTGGTAATACACATATAAGAAATGGAAATTTAAGTGCATTTCATCATTTTCATTACTCATTTGTTCACAAAAAGCGTGATAATAATGCAGAAATTTAATTGCATTTTACATTTACGTTGACTTTATGAAATTGATCCTTGATTCCCCTGCATGCTGTAGCAGAGTAGGCAATATGGAAAACGACAAAATATCTCTCTCTCTACCGAATTTTACTCCACCTTATTCTTAACTTACTCATATCTTTTAGATTGCTTTCGGAGTTGCTGACGATACGCGCGAATGTCGGACTGTCGATCGTGGAAACCGTGGAATTGGAAGTGGCAACTGCGCTGTGTTTCTCGGACAAGGCACACTCGCAGATCAAGGAGATCCTCCCCGAGAAAAGCTCTCGATCGGAGAATCTCCACGGACGCTATTTGGACGACGCACTCGAAAAGGTACGTGTGGTCTTAATTTGATTGACTTCTTTATCGCTCCATTTAAAACATAGTCAAAACCGGATAAGTGCACACCGGTTAAGTGCACAAACCGGATAAGTGCACATTTGTTGCAAGCCCCGTGTGCAACTTTTGTATTGAATCATGATCGAATAACTGCATAAACCGGATAAGTGCACAAAATTTTCGTGCCCGGTCGATGTGCACTTATCCGGTTTTGACTGTATTGTCAAAATTTGCTTATTAGTAACAAAGAATCTTAGATTAGATGTGGAAAATTGCGTCAAAAGTTGATAGCGCTTCATTCTAAAAATTTATTCTATCAGCTTACGCGCATGAATACTAAGAAGCTGCTATTATTTTTAGTAAAAGCGGTGTTTAAGCACCAAAAAGGGGCTCATCTTTGTCGACTACAATGACTGGAGAGATTTCTCGTTACTGATCGAAATATTTTGACTATAGAGTACTGTCACGGTAGTCAACGTAAGTGTTTTCAGTTGGCGGTGTACAGCGAACCGGACCTGACGGATATGGATGGCCGGTTGGTTCAGGGATTGTACACACCGAAGCAGCAGGTCTGGCTCGAGCTGTTCGATCCCGTCTTCTGTCGACTGCGCGCCGCTCAGCTGAAAGACTTTGCTGGCGCTTGTGAACGCTACGAAAAAATGTACGCTTCTTGCAAATTTTGTTGATAACGCGCTTCGAACGCTAATTTGGCGGATAAGCAGTAGTTTAAAAAATCTTGTAGAGACTTCTTTGATTAACTGCCATTGTTGGACCAAATCAATAGAAGGATTCGATTTGTACTGCTAGAAAATTACTCAGGGCGCAGTACTCTACGCATTGTCTCACTTTGAGTTTTCATATGAGTAGAAAGTTGAAATTCAATTGGAACTCTGCCCTTCGTACCAAGCGTTTGAATGTTCTCTTTCTGCTCATGCTCTTTTTGGTCGGTCGTCTATTATTTTAATAAGTTAATATTGTGATATCTTTCAGTTTAGATAGCGAAAGCATTTCAGTAGCTGCCGATAAAATATCAATAGCATACAAAATAATAAAAGATCAACCTCGATTTCAGGTTAAAAATGGAGAAACTGATTGAGCAATCGGCAAAGCCATGGCCTCCTTACCGTATTCCATCTTCCAAACCGCATTCATTGGTTCGAAACGTCGAAAGTCTCCTCAACACTCCATCGTTCTTTGGATTTCTTCATGTTGTTCTTAACAAAGTTTGTCTTATATTTGTTATTTTTGGTATTTTAATATTATTCTCATTTAATGTTTTGAATTCTGGGATCGATTCTGAAGTACTTTCTGAATCAATCAACGATCGCTAATCAACTTCAACCTCCTTTATTTAAAAATCGAACCTCCTTCACTAACTTTGAGACCACGGATCAACCTCCTCATAGCCCCTGTTTCCTATATGACAGAACCTGGATAAAATACATCCGGGTGTAAGATAAGCAGAAATGTAAGAGCTCTTTTCCCACTTCCCCTACTTTTTCTTACACCTGAGTTTTCTCTCTAAAGGTATAAAGATTAAAAAAGTGACGATCGTTTGTGCGATAATATTCCACAAAATATTTGATTATCTTGTTTTGTGATTTATCTTATATGTATTGTTCTATTATTACCCTTTTTAGGCAGTAACCAAAGATGGATCAGTTTCGGAAACGAGTCTCCAACTAGTCATTTATCTTCTCACATTGGCCGCGGAATTGGCATTGAGCCCAGATGCCAGCGCAGAGAAGAAGTCGTTCACCCCCTTCAATGACGCCATTGGATCAGTTACAGAACCGTGGTCCAAAGCGACTACTATCAGCGAGAAATTCTTAGTTTCTACTTCGAATGAGTGAGTTTTGCTCGCGTTTTCGAGTGGAGCTCGAGTAGAAAAGAAAGCTGGCTTAAATTCGTGCATTTGATAACATAGAATTTCAATTTCACAAATTTTCACCTACATGCGGTTTATATGAATGAAATATGCTAAAAGAGATAGATACTGTTATAAGATGTTCCTTTGTTGTTTTTTAAACATGGAATAGTCTTCTTTGTCTTGATTGATATGTGCCTGAGTTTTTAAACTGTATTGAAACTCCTAAGAATTTAACCATTCTATAATCATCACTTCATATTTCAGCCAACTTTATCATTCACTCGAGTATCCCATAAAGTTTCATGTTTCGTCATTCAATTCTAATAGCGATGCAAATTTAGGGAGGACAACTCAGTGATGGCGTTGATCGTCAAGTTGTTGCGAATGCATAGTGAGAAAGAGAAGGTGAACGACTTCTTAAAGATGACCGACCCACGGACGGCAGTCGTCGGCGATGCATCCTTCTTCATCAGCCGTCTTCTTGCTCTTCTTCATCAAAAGTAATTGAATTTTACTGTTGTCACTTGATCCTGTGGGGATGGGGTACAAGCTCCTGAGCTTATTCCCATTTATTACGGCTTAGACAACAATATACTATCGTTGTCATTTCTTAGTCAGGAACGAGTAAAATGAAGTGTTCGTCGGCTAGCGAGAAAGATTAACAGTATGAACGCCGCAGCAATCGTGCTCCATTTAGTTTTCTATACTTAAAGTTTACGGTATTTCCTGCAGCTCTCTGTGAACGATTAAGAAATTACGATTATAAATATATTTCAAATATGTTTCAGCTCGGTGTGCCGATCTCGACTGGATTCGATAATATTTGGGAATGGAGAAGAGTCGTCGGCGATGGACACTTCAGCGTCTCCAACGATGGAACAGATGGAACAGAAGACGACGATTGCGATGCGCCGAGCGGAAGTGAGAAAGCGCCAGGAGCAGCTGATGGAGCGACTCGCCAGTCGACAGAAGAACATTATGAACAGCCTCATGAAATCTGAAGGGTTATCGCAGATGCAAATGGACGCCATGGATACGACTGAGGTGAAATTTAATGCGATTTCCTTTTTGACTCGTTATTAGATTACATTTTACGAATAGTTGTTTTTGCGTTATTATCGGATTGGTAGGCTTAGTTTGTATTTTACTGCATTTATAACGCGAATGTTGCGGGTTAATTCAAGTTTTGCTATTGGATTCGCGAGCATTGCAGCAGTTTTGCGCACCCACTGTTGAACTATCTCTTAGTAAATGTGTTGAATAACTAGTTGAAACTTGTAAACCTAATTGATTTCAATATACAACTTGCTCCACCCGCCAGTACGGTAGCTTAAGCAAAGAGACAAAGAGAAAAATAATCGCTTGATTAAATACATGACTCATAATGTTTGGATTATTTTTTATCTCTAATCAAATTATAAACTTTCTTTGCAGGACCTGAGTATTCGAGAGTACGAATGCGTCATTTGCAACGATTCATCCCCGTCATCTATCATTCGTCCAATTGGACTGATTGTCCGCGTGCAGGGCAGCAGCAGTAAGTCCATTCTTTTTGCGTTCAAAACGTTTGTCCAAGTATGAAATTACACTTTGCGCGCTTTCTTTTACAGACATTTTCGTATTCATTTGCTTAATGCCTCATTTTGTGGCAAGTTTATATAAATTATGTAATAATGACGCATCCGCGTTGACCCGTAGCACCTGCGTTTCAGTTAACTGTAGTATGATATACAGATTTATTTCGGTGATGTGTTTTGAGGACAAATGTCTTTCAGTTTATTAATAAAGATCACTGTTTCTTATTACCTGCTAATTATACTGGTGGGCTAAATATATAGTTCTTTTAACCATTTTGAAGAGCATTGAAACGCGGGTTCCACGTGTATTTTTTAATGAAGAAACGTTGGAAATAAAAGTGTTAAGTTATTGTAAAAGAGACGGTAATAGAGTTCTTTGAGATATGGATTTTAATTGAGGAGTGCAAATGTACCGTATACTTATCATAACCCCATCTCAGTCAATACAATAACCATTTCCTTTTGCAGCAATCGGTCGATCGGTGAGTAGGTCATCTGCGCCGATCAACTTGTTGACACTATCAGAAGAGAAAGTTTCGCGAAGGACGAAGCAGGACTGGATGCGTGAGAAGAAGAAGGTCCTCGTAGACGTTCTCGAGCTTCAGAAGGAGGACAGATTTGCTGGCGATTCGATCTTCCTTGGCGAAGGCGTCGAAGTAAAAACTTGCGGTCACTACGCACACGCCGAGTGCCATCAGGCGTACACAAAAACGCTTAGGGTAAGTGTTTCATCATTTTTCATGGCATCGCCTATCTAGCATACAATAGAATTCGTTTATAGCGGTTTCGGTTATAACAGTATTTCGTATATACCGGTCAAGATATTCAGTCCCAAAGCGTACTTTCCCTTACAAACAAGTTCGATTATACCGGTCAAAATTTGTCGGTCCCCCGGTGACCGTTATAAACGAATTCCATTGTATAGTCATCATTTTCAGTCAGTAACAAGAAATTTCACCAGTCACCATAGTTGGCGAATATGAGCTCGCTTTCCGGTGCGAAAATACCGTTTTTCACCAAGAGTATTTAGTTGATTCTTAGTTTTTACTTGCGTAAATTGATTGAAATAAGCGCTATCGATTTTCGAAGCAGTCTGCCATATTCAGTTTTACACTTCTGGTTATTGATTGACAAATTTTGACTATAAAGTGAACGATTTATAATAATTGCAGGATGATCGCCAGTTGCGCGACAATCTGCAAGTCAATCGACTCGAATATCCGTGTCCAATGTGCAGAAGAGCGGCGAATGCGTTGTTGCCGATCGCAGTGTCCTCTGGTGTGGAAAAATCGAAACTTCCGGACGCGAATTTCGCCGAAAAGTTGAAGCGCATCAGAGAGTGTCTGCGGTCGGTTGGACACGAAGATTTGGTAAGAGTTCTGTTTTATTGTTTTGGGCGGGGATAAGGATTTTACTCGGCGAATTATACGTGTAGATTGGACTGATGCTCATATGTGATGAGAACTATGGAGCATTCGATTACTGGCATTTGTTTAGCAAAGATATATATAGTATACCAAATTTAGGATAGCATTCTTTTATTCTCAAATGATATTTTTGTTAGTCAAATGTGAATTCCCATGCAATAGAGCACTCAAGTACTTTTGATGGGCACGTGTCATTTCTTACAGGTTTCATGAAACACAAAGTTAACGGGTTAGTTGGAGTGCTAATTCAAATTCTTTTAGGACGCTCGCTCGCCGTACGCGCAGAGTTTCCTGAATTTTCTTGGTCAATGTCGACGATGGTCGCGCCGTTTCGTCGACGAAGAGCTTAGCACCGTTGGGCACACATTGTCTCTCGGCGTGTTGAAGTAAGCTTATAACTTTTTATAGGGGAAAATTAACTATTTTTATTGGGGAAATCTTTCACTGAGTAACGGCAAAACAGTCTTTCCTGAGACTTTCCTTGACGTGCTGCGTGCTAAAGATAGGCTAAATTTGGCGTTTTACGGTATTCGGTCTCGACGCTCGTTAATGATCGAAAATTTTCCCCTATAATTTACTTTGACTATTTGTGTTTCAGAACGAATCTGCAACTACTGGCCTACTTCGGGCTTGAACACATTGCGGATTCACAGTTGAATCGTTCGCTTCCTATTGGTGCGTTTAAATTTCTCTATAATTTATGATGTGTGAGACGTTTAATTTTGATTGAGCGCCACTGTCTTTCCTAAAATTTATCTCTGTTCTCTTTAAATGGTTATGAATGTATGAATGAGTTTGACGATCAAATTTTCGTTTTTGGGATATTCCGACCGAGTTCTATTGAATGGTTATTGTGAGCATATGGACACAAAACACTTGCAGAGGATTTTATATATTTTTATGTTTACAGTGCAAATGTACCATTTTTCGTTTATAGGGGACATATTTCTATTCAATCAGAAAGTTTTCCAAATCAAAGAGGGCAGCTTGTATATTGATTTGACTTGAGAAAATGTCCTCTTAAATTAGAGAACCGCTCTCACTGAATTGAAAAGTGTCCAATTTGCTCAGTATAATGTCCCTAATGAACGAAATATAGTATATAAATCGTACAAGAATGCATTTTCAGCAGTAGTATAATTTACGCTGAAGAAGATACCATGAAGGATAATAAATAAACTTCGAAATATTGAACTATTTCAGACGCGTTGGTTCACGGAAGTTGCTGGCGAGTGAGCGATAGCGACAGCGATCGAATGCTTCTGGATTGGTCGGCGCTAATCCGACCAGTCAGCACCGATGTTCTACACGATGGCATCGGAGGCTCTATTCCTCTTCTTCTTTGCGAGCTGGACGAACTGCTCGTTCGAAGTAGTGTCGCTATCATCTCCAGCGCGTCGTTGACGGCTCATGATAAACTCGGTGAGCTTCTTTATTTATGTCTAGCTTGCGTACATTTTTACAGTGAAAGAGGCATTTCTTTTATAGTTCTTGATAATCGTAACGTGGATTCGCCGACTTTTGATGCTTAGGCTTAAATATGAGTTTAGGCTTGTGCTTAGGGAGTTCGCCAATGTAAGCCCACACTTTGGCAGTAAAGCAGGGGTATGTGCGCGATACTTTGGCTCATAAATATCTTGATATCACAGTCATAGATTATTAAGTCGTATTAAGTGCAGATTTGATGCTTTGTGTTTAATATATCATGCTTACAAAGACTGCGATGGCGGGTGATGGGGTGCTTATGCCTAATCAAATCTGTAGAGGCGAGCATGTTTGAGTGTTTTGCATTTTAAAACTAGTCTTTAGGATAATTACCTTAATAAGCTGATCGGATCTCGTCAATTAAGGGGTAATATCTGAATATAGTCAACAATATATTGACCCACTGCGACGATGACAACTAATGTAATTATTTCAGATTTGCTTTTGGCGGCGTATCAAGCAGTCTTGTGCGCGCAGGTGGTACAAACTTCGGTGAAGATGGTCGTGAGAGTGTCGGATAGCCAACTGAACGAGTGGAAACAAAAGGCAGCAGACTGCTCAACCGAGAAACAAAAGGTTTTCATTCCATTCAAATTGATTAACCATTGCAGGCTTGTTTTAAGCGAATTTTTACACTTGAGTATGAGTAGTAGGAGTGTTTCTGAAATCAAAAATCTTGTTAACGCTTATTGGATGAGAGCAACCAAAAGTGTTGTGTGAATTCAGCGGTGTGATTTTTGCAAAGGTTGATACCAACTTTTGACGGGTTAACATCATATTTATGGTTTCATTGTAGGTTGGCATCCTCGAAGAAGGCTTCTTGAAGGTCTTACAGCAATTTTCGATTGCCCACCGGCAGGAACAAGCCAAAGTGATTACGGTATGCATAATTTTATTGTTTTTAAGTCTTACAATTTTCTTATATAATGCCGCAAATATGCGACGAGCAATACTGCTAATTAGTATTAGTCAATGTAGAGCTATAACGGTGGCATTCTATGATTTATATTCTGGTTTCTTACTGCCCCAGAAGACTACGTTGAACAGAGCTTCACATGCTACTTTGCTAATTCATTTTCCAATTAATATGCTAGCTCAAGACTCAAAGTCAGTAAAATTAGTAAAATTTTGTCCTTTATTCGTCCTAAATACAGTGAAAATCATTTGTTTCCACTAAGTAGGACATCAGGAGGTTTTGATCGTTGTAAGCCGTATACCATTATGCTTTGCTCTGTGCTAAATATACCAAACCGAATATTTGGGACCAATCAGAGCTGGTCCCTATAAGCGAATCACTGTTATAACATCAGTTCAAATAGTCCAGTTTTACTTGTCACTGCTTTCAGACTGTGATCGTCGATGTCAACGCTGAATTAGAAGCTGCATGTTCTCAAATCGCCCGATTAATGGCGGTTTTGTGCCGCGATTGCGGGCTGAAACAATACACCGATGACGAAGTCGACTTTTCTTCGTTCGCTTCTTTGCACTCTTACCTTATAGGTACAAGCACCTCATTTTCTGCAGTGAATATGTGTTAAAACGGCCAACGATTGATTCATAATTAATATTCAACGTAACTGTTTTTTAGGCAACGAAGCCGAACGATTGGAATGGGTGGACGACTCTATAGTCATGTCGTGGATAAAACAGCTGCAGTTCCATATGGATGCATCGACGAAAATCGTACAGGTGCGTGCCTTGACAATAAAATATGTTACTGATATGTGATACAATAATATTATTAATCATTCAGGGGAGGAACGTCGTTTCCTTCTTCTTCAACAAAATTGAATATTGTCTCATAATCATTTAATAATATTAATGCGCTCAGTCACGTCAGCGACACTGAAATTCTCCACTAAATATTTGTACGAAGAATGCGCAATTCGCTCTGAGTCTCGACGAATATCCATGACTATTAGGATCAGACGAAAATGAATAAAAGTGCGCTCATTTCGGCTTTATCGAGGTGAAATCTGCGAATTCGCACGATTAACGTAATGAACGCTAATCCAAAGCGGTGTTTCGGACGCACAGACGACCATGTTTGTAGTAGAGAGTCGCCTTGAGCAGTCGGAAAAGCATTCACAGCATCGCTTTCTCTCAAAAGTATAATTTCAGCTGCTCACCGAGGAGCCTCTGAGTTGGCGCGCTGGTAGATTGGTGGACTTGCCGGCTGCATTCGACCATTTGTTCGCAGTATTCTTTAAGAAGACGTGTGATCGCTGCAAGACCGTCCCAACTGATCCCTGCATCTGCCTCGCTTGCGGCACACTCGTCTGCCACCGAGGAGACTGCTGCTTAGAGCGCGATCTCTTGCCGAAATCGGAGATTGAATCAGTAAGCGATAAGTTATCTTCAAGCAATTTTTGGCACCTACAGAACAGTATAAATTGTTTTTAACGATTTCGTTTATAACGGTAATTTACTTATAGGGACAAAATCTGACCATCTTTTTTGATGAAATGACAACTCGCGACACCAAAATTCTCGACATTACGTGAAATCAATGCGAAAATTCGCGACAAAAGTAATGTCGCGAATTTTCGTGTAGCGACTTGTCCGTTTCCTTCTTTGTTTACCGGTATAGAATATTTTCACTATTTTTTGCTGCGTCTCTTTAGCACTAGTGTACATTTCCAGTTATCTTCTTTCTATCTTCTCTTTGTACTATATTGTGAGTACATTTCTCCTCAAGCAATTTTGGCGCCTGCAGAACAGTTTGTTTTATTAAACGATTTCATTTATAACGGTAATCACTTATAAGGGACAAAATCTGTCGGTCCCCCGTTAACTGATGAAGACTATTTTCACTATATTTCTCCGTTTCTTTTCAGCACTATTGTAGATTTTCATTACATTCTTCATTATATCTTCTCTTTGAACGATACTGTAAGTACATTGCAAAAGTAAATTTTGCAGCACGCGGCAAAATGTGGCGATGGCGCTAGCATCTTCATGTCGGTGCACTCAACGCTTGTTCTGATTGTGGAAGATGGAAGAGGTGCCGTCTGGGGCTCCGTCTATCTCGATTCTCATGGAGAAGAAGACAGAAATCTCAAGTAAGTAGCCGTTTACTCAGGATATTTATAGTCCGTCTGACATCCTCTCGGCGGTCCATTAAGTCTTTTAAAATATTTAATAAACATTCAAAGTTGGACACTTTTCAATTTCACTTGGACATTTTCCTTCTAGTATAACTCAACAAAGTGACAAATTTGACTTTTTATAATGCTCATAGGTTTAGTTAGCATCACAGCCCGACGGCCATTTTTAAAATACGTCGCATATAATAATAAAAAACTATAAATATACTGGGTTTGCACGTTGTGGAATAATTTTTATGTCGTAACAAGTATTTTAAATCCGCGCCATACTCGATAAAGTGCAATGAGAGTATTCGTATACCACAGAAACAATAGTTGAGCATAAAGCTCTGGTTGGGGCTGTGGCGCGAATTTAAATTAAACCCCTCAAATTCAGGAAAGTTCGATATTGGCGCCTGAATTTTACGCTAGCGGCGGGAGTTTAAAAAAGGATCATTGTATCACTCTCAATGAAGCAATATTCGCTCCTTTTTAGGCGAGGCAAGCCATTAACGCTGTCCGAAAAGCGTTACGACCTCCTAAAGACGCAATGGCAGCTGCAAAGTTTCAGCCAGACGAAGTTGCGCTGGTTTAATTTCGATCATCTTTCGTTGTTGCTCGGTGACTCGCACATTCAGTTGTGATATGTGTCATATTTACAATACAATCGAAGTCAAAATTCGCTCCTATAAATCAAAATATTTCCTTCGGGTTAAGAGAAGCTCCATACCCAAATACTGTAACGCTAAATTTATTGATATTCAGGTTTTGCTTTATCTTTGCAGAACCCATGCGTTTTATCTATTCTTCGCCACAAATTCAGTATTTATTGCACATTCAAAAAATAAGGCGACGGTTCAAATATTGTATATTGACACGATCGCGGTGGGATTAATTATTGTAGTTTTGGTTAACCCAACAGAAATTTTGACAATGCCATCGAGTACGTGTCGTCGTTATGTGTTGTTTAGCAGCGTCCTTGTATGGGAAACAGTAAAGTGTTCTTCTATCATGTTATATTTATTCAAAGATGGGGTGTTCTTTGGTGTACAAAATTCTTCTTGAAGTAATGGTATTTCATTTCGGTGCGCGGCAGAAGCAACTCGTTGAGATCCAGCCGAGATTAATAGTTTGTGATTATTTATTGGATCCTATTGCAAACGCACCCCCTTTCGGCTTCGTGCACCGATGTGTGTCATCAAATAAATATGTATCCTATCACTATCCGTGTCTTGGGTAGCCAGAAGCGTCACAAATTTGAAACAACCTCTTGTATAGAGTACTTCTTTCTTTCGTTATTCGCAGCTATTATAAGCGCGCTTTCTTGTTACCTTGACTAATACACTAACTATTCTGAATTTATGTGAATTTCTCTCCTTTTGTGGATCGTTCAAAGTGTGTCTCTATTGAAGTAGCCGTTGTAAATAAATGGTCTGATTGTGAGCAAACAATTGAGCAGCCGCATCATTAGAGGAAGCTTCATGATGCATCACAGTCAAGTAGAGAAAATCTGTGGCTTTACAAGCAAGTGCATCAAAGTACTTTTACACTTAGGATTGCAGCACTTTCTCGCAATAACTCGCACCGCCATTCATCATAACTCGTCACTCTTGCACTCTATTCCATCATCCTTGCATTCAATATTGTCATCTCCGAATTCAAACACTAGTCTGACAAAATCGATTGCAATGATTACGAAATAAAATGCAAGAATGACGAATTATTGTGCATCACAATGATTTAATAAAGCACCAATATCATCTAAAGTCATCGATCCACATGTACTCATTAGCCGACTCCGCCATCGTCGCATTATCCACGCGAGATGACCGTCGCTGTCGTTCGATGTACTTTTCATGACGTCTATTCATGAGCATTGTGTCAGGAGAGTACTGATATTCGAGGGGAGCCAGAAGAGCAATTCGCTCCGAAGTAAATATGCGACTGATGTATGAGCGTTCGCGAAGCGTGAGTTCCTTCGCGACGTTGAACTGTTTCATCAATTTCGGGAACATGTACGCACGCTCATCTCCCAGCTTTGGCACTTCAACCTGCAAACAGCTCACATTCCATAAGTGTCATGGATTTTGGCTTGACAAATTTATAAATAGTGATTTTAGGCCATAATAGTTCATTAGAAGAATACTTTTACAAGTATTAACTGACCATTGGGGAATATCGAATGGCCCTATATTACTGTATAACTGCTTATGTAGAGGCCTGTAAGGAGCATTCTAGACTGTCCTATCACTCTTGTGTTTTGGAGCATACACCGCGGAAATAAGAAGTTCAAAAATGAATATTAGCGCTAGCGCTTTTAGCTTTGGTATCGAAAATGACTACTATTCATCTCATAACATTCATAGTCTTATCAGTCTTAGTACTCGGGTCTCAGCAAAATTCGTCACCTCGATATAGAGTGAGTGTTTCATAGGCTTAGAACACACTTCAGATACCTTAAAATTTTGCAATGCAAAAATGAAAGAATGAATGATCCATTGGAGGTAATTGTACGACAAGCTAGTGCACACTTCTCGAGCGTCCCCAAATATATTAGAGCCTTAACCGTGCTTACCGTTAGCATTTCGAAGAATCGGTCCCAAAAGTGATCGTCGAGACGAATTGGCATTTTGCCCATTTCGGGGAGATTACTGTTGGCAGCACAGCGAACGGCAGCGAGAAGAGCGCGAAAGCCGATATGGTGCGGTAGCTGAGCAGAAAAGTCACGTGATTCAAATACGATCGCTGGATTTTCTATGTAGGGCTTTGCCGCTTCCAATAGATATCTAAAATGCATACAGTATATAGCGTTTACACCAGTTTCGCTTATAGCGGTAATTTGCTTAGTGCGATCAAATATGGCCGGTCCCGAATATTCGGCCTCATATGTTTTCTACAGGGTAAAAATTGTTTTAATCGTTTATTTCAGTCGGTCCACGAAGTAGCAGTACAGAGTAAAAACCGGATAAGTGCAAAAAACTGGATAAATGCACATTTTGCAAGCACCATATGCAACTCTTGCATGAAATCACGCACAGATCAGTGCAAAAAATCTTTTAGCAGGATCGATATGCACTTATCCAGTTTAACTGCACACGAATATTAATCAAAAACAGATGACGAACCCGCTAACTTGATTGGGCGTGAATGCGACGTTCTTCCATCGATAAGCGCGAACGGCGGCAAAGGCGGCGACTTGGCGCAAGTCGATTAGACGGTCGTGGGCAAAGGCCGACTCGACGGCGGACCGAATCCACCGCCAAGCGGGGTCGAAATGGGCACCGCCAAGGAAGATATGGCGCTTCTGCACTTCTTTATACCCAGGGGCAGCTCTGCTGGGCGAATGCGAATCGACGGCGAAGAGCAGCGAGCGCTGAATGTCGTGGTCGTCGACGCAGCTAAAATTGATCTCCTTATTATAAAGTAAATTTAATGAAGCTAATGCAAATGTAAATGTATTTGCGTTTCTGCATTTGTATTACAAACTCTGCACTACCATCACACTTTTTGCGAGAAAATAAGTGATGGTAATGCAGAATTTTTATAATATTTGTATATTTCACACTTGCATTTGTTTCTTAAAGCTGTAATTACATTTATACATTTTACATTTAATCATGTAACAAGCCCCAAAAAACCAACGCGCCCTAGCTCACCTGTCGCGCTCAGCCAATGCCGTCATGAGACGCTGCTTCGCAGTCGTATACGTCGTCCTCCGAGAGTGCTTGACTAGACTGTCAAAGTAATGAATGATGTAGAGCAGGCCGAGAATTTCGTAGACATCCGCATCTTTCACCAGCTCTGTCGTCGCGTGAACGACGATTGGTCGCAGATTTGTTGGAGTGATGATGGTACGGCGCAGTTTCCGAGATGAATGCAAGTGAGCGATTCGCATAAATATCTTAAAAGGAATAATTAGGCTATTTGAGTTAACAGTCAAAACCGGATAAAAGGAAACAGCTTAAGTGAATAAATCGGATAAGTAGAAAAAATGTTCATGCCCCGAACTTTTGTCCTATGTTTTGTACGTGATCTAAAACCGGATAAGTGAAAACCGCATAAGTGGAAAAACCGGATAATTGGAAAAAATTTCCTTGCCGGGTCGATTTCCACTTATCCGGTTTTGACTGTATATTCATACTATCATCATATTTGTCCATCTCGCATTCAATTAGAAGACTAATTTGACAAAATATAATCCAAAAATTGCGAAATGGAATGCAAGAGTGACGAATAAAGATGAAAGACAGTGTACTAACAATTAAGAGTACAATTGAAATGTCTCACCTCAAGAAACGCATTCGGCTCGAGAGTACTAAACCTCTCACTAAACCACTTGGATATCCAATAATCTACTTGACTAGCGTTATCCATAGGCATATTGTAGTGTTTAAAGTAGCGCTCTAAGAAGCCGAGATAGTTGTAGTAGTCGATGGGCGTGAGGGATTTGACATTGGCAAGCATCCAAGCGGACGCCAAGTCCCTCGCCTTGGTCATCACCGTCTCCTGGCCGGTTGGAAAATACTCGCCGACTGCACCCAATCCACTCAAGTATCGGCTCCAGTCCTGTAATTTGGAAATGTCAACATCCCTGACCGAAATTTACACCCTACTAACAAAATTTTTCCTAATTAGTGATAAATGCAGCAAGTGATTATTTCGACGCACACGATTTATTTCATGATTTATCTGTTCTTTTTATCGGATTATACATATAATATGCTCCTCTATCGACCGTTTCTTTTTGAACAATGTATTGCATGTACTTACAATGAACCTCTCGGTCAACTCCCTTTTCATCATTCAATTGCCTACAAAAACCACACTAACCTGATCGGTAAACGTCGGCAAACGACGATTGAAGTCGAGGATGTCAAACGAGTTCATGTTAACACCGTCAGCCTGAGACTGAGTCTTGAGCCATATGAACGGCTTCTTTCCTTCGCTCATCGGAGGAACTCTAGCCGGTAGCGAGATGAAACGCGCGAGTGGAGCATTTCTCCGCCTTGGCCGTATCAATAAAGTGAATGCGCTGCTCGTCGACGGTAAGCAACGCATTTGTCAATTTAATTTGCGAGATAGCGTCAGCAACAGCATAGGGCGATATATTCACTTCGACTTCAATCTCATTCTTCACTTTTCCTTTTAAAAAAATCTATCGGACAGACATCGGAAAGGTACTCACAATGTCGAATGCAAAGTACGGTACATGCATTTCGTGTTAGGATTTCAGCGCAGCGAAAATTTCTCACAGAATGACACAAATTGAAAGTAACAAAGTGATCCGACTTTTGTGCCCTGTGCAAAAATCCGCGCGCCCACAAAAGTAAATAGAAACGAGGCAGTGCGCTACCGCGCACTGCTCATTTTAATCAATTCACAAATTTTATAGCGTTCCTCGAGATCCGATTTTTGCATTCAGTACTAAAATCTGCATGTGAAGAAAAGAAAATATAGAAACGAGACCGAGTGAGTACTACCGAGCTCAGCTGATTGCTCAAACGAACGCTGATCCGAAAAAATGAAAGACCACGAAATCGAATTGATATGAAATTACTAGCAATTTATAATATCTTTCATAAAGTAGCACGCATGATCGAATACTATATATTAAGGTATCATAGTGTCTCAACTACTGAATTATCTCTTGACTAGCGATGACCAGCTGGCGCTCATTAAGTCATCGTGGAAAGGACAAGTAGCTTGAGGGTTGGAAGTCGTGAAGAGAGTTCCCAATATTCAGGCAATAATCGCCAAACAACACCACCACATACTGTAGGAGTACAAATTATTCGCAGGTACTTATTTTCGCAAAATTCGCAACTCGGCCGATTTGCGAATATTTGTACCTTCGAAATTTAATACCATACCTTTGTACCACTAATTATGAACGGTCTAATTTGAAGTTTTACAATGTAAATATAAGCAATGCTGCATTTTTGCACTGTAATGTACCAGGAAATTTCTTGTGCAAAATTATACTCTCGTTACACTTAAACTGCTGCATCGCCAAAAGTAGTACTGGATCCGCCACGTATCTATAGTGGATTTGAAATTGCTACTATTTCTTAACCACGCAACCAATTTTGCTGAAATTTTGCAGGAATGTAGCAGGCTGGTTGCACTTTTGTTGTCCCGAGTTTAAAGTTACTTAGTTCATGTATTCTCTGTCACCAAGTGTTCAAACGTAATCGTTTCAGTTCTACTGATTCAGCGTTGAATACAAAGAAATGATACAATTTATTTGTTAAATAACTTGACCCAGAATAATTCGACTGAGCTGAAACTAAGCATAGACAATCTACAGATATTGAGGTTTTGTTTGAAAAAGGAATTATTGAATTCGGTCAGAGCATTGCCAAAATATGGCCATGCAAACATGAATACCCTTTTGGAAGGATGCGTGAAGGTACGGTTATGCGCGCCGCAGGCAGTTCGCATGAAAATGAGACCTTATCTTTGTTTGACCATATTTTGGCAATGCTCTGACCGAATTCAATAATTCCTTTTTCAAACAAAACCTCAATATCTGTAGATTGTCTATGCTTAGTTTCAGCTCAGTCGAATTATTCTGGGTCAAGTTATTTAACAAATAAATTGTATCATTTCTTTGTATTCAACGCTGTTTCAGTAGATCTGAAACGGTTACGTTTGAACACTTGGTGACAGAGAATACGTGAACTAAGTAACTTTAAACTCGGGACAAAAAAGTGCAACCAGCCTGCTACATTCCTGCAAAATTTCAGCAAAATTGGTTGCGTGGTTAAGAAATAGTAGCAATTTGAAATTTACTTCTTAAAAGCGCAATTACTTATTGGATAACCTAATATTTGTACCAGTCGGAGACGAAAATTTGCGAAAATTAGTACCTGCGAATAGGTCCAAAACGGCAAATTTGCGAAAGTTAATACCTGCGAATATTAATACTCCTACAGTATCCGGCAGAGCTCGCGTTAGAAGTATGTGTAACTTTATCTATTGGGTACATATGTGACTGAGTGTCCAGTGAATGATAATCGGTTCCATGAGAGAATCTTAGACGCTTCGTTGCCCTGGAGGGTGCAAAACGATAGCCCAATAAATGAAAATGATGTTCGAGCAACAAGCGGAAAGTTGGAGTAAATGCTGTTCAAAAGGATTACTCTAGTACCGGGTTTTCTCGTAATTAGCCCCCCGGAGCGTAAATTTGAAAGTGTTCTCGATATTAAGCCCCGGGGCGTAATTTCGGAGTTAAAAGTATTCGTCCGACGGCATGAAACAGTGCCGTTTGTGTAGTCATTTATCGGACTTACGCGTCGAAATATTACTAGATGTACATGTAATATTGCATTTAAACGCGATTGTTGCTTGAAAATGATCAGAAATCACTGCTTAATAGGGTTGTAACGGGGGCGGGAATTCCGGGGACGAGGACAAATTGAAATCCGGGGACGGGGACGGGGAATTCCCCGTCCCCGTTACAACCCTACTGCTTAACATTGCCCTGCTTCGTTAAAATAGTATCTGTCGATGCTATTAAACAATACTGTTGTGTCCCGAGTGACACTGTGTAGTTTATATCGTTGGATCCTTCCCCGCGGGGAAGTTATTGTAACATGCATTCATATTTCTGTATCCTTCTATTGTATTGTGCTCACCTAGTATGATACGAGAGTGTGTTCCTTTACCTAAATGGTCCTATGAGATATATGAGATATTGCCTCCTTCTACACCGAAGTCAGAACACAGCAGAACTGAAACTTGATGATTTTATAAACTTGTGCTCCAAATGCTACCGTATTGAGTGCAGGCCAGTACATTGACATATTCTTACGCTAAAGCACATGGACAACAACGCTGCAACGCGTCTCACTCGTCAACTTACAATATATCGAATGATAAATGCGTTGCGTTTATTTAGCTTATTTTCAAATTTTCAGGTGACAGGAACACTGTAATCAAAACATCGTTCAGTAATCGAGCAAGTCGCTAGCAGAGTAGGCACTTGGAGAAAGCTTCAGTGATTTACAAAGTATATTTGTTACTATAGCTCTCTTGAGACAACCATTCGCACTTAATCGCAATATAATTGAAATCCTAAATCTGTGTTTCGCTCGCGGTCGAATAGTCAGCTATATACACTGAAGCCCCGAAAAGTGCAGCACAACCAATTTTTAGGTAAAGCGGAACTTATTCAAAGTCGTTTAGCGTGCCAACATACGAGATGATGATGGTCAAGAAATAACTGCAACTATTCGAGTTCTATTTTAGTATTCACTTTACGGAGCGGTACTGTCTCGCTCAGTCATAGTATTCTTCATTTACAAAGCTATTTCTGGGCTCTCCTCTCCTTCACTTTTCATGCTAAACAAACTCGTATAATTGCATGAACCAAAAATATGCAACTTTTGAATTGATTCCAAGGTGTTACATTCGTTTGGGTTATACTGTTCTGAAAAATATTAGATTTTCCGAAAACTTTTTAAAAGAAGTGATTTATCACAAAAAGAAAGAATAACAGTAATCATGTTGATCAGGGAAAAGTCCAAGTATTACCTATTAAACACCTTTTAGTTCGCTAAGAACGATCAGATTTAGCGCAAAGATACACCCATTTTCCCGCAATACTTTAAATCCTAAAATGGAAAGTAGCGTGGCCGTTCAGCAATCCGTTGTGTTGTATAAGTAGAAGCTTGATCTTTGCAGATGGTTTTGATCGGCTCCCGGATCGATGGAATGAACGTATACGAGTTAAGGGCAAATACTTGTAATATAATCACATGGAATTTTTGTGATATCTCATTTTTAAATAAAGTATTGAAGTTTTTGAAAAGGCTTTTCGGACAATCTCAGATTATCAACGGCTATGTGCGCCTTCATTCGAGTAATTTTAGAATGGATGGGGCGACGAAAAAGAAATGTCTCAAATGAAGCGGCTTTGAGACATATGTTAAGGGCACAGGTTGGCCGCAGAGCAACCGAAAGCTCGTTTAGCCTATTTTCGTTCGTTACCTGCAATGCGCTTTCAATTCCTTTGCAGGCCAGTATCGCTCGTGAACTAACNGCTTTCAATTCCTTTGCAGGCCAGTATCGCTCGTGAACTAACAAATCAAAGCTAATATTGTAGCGAGCCGTGTTCACAACATTTGCCAAGGCCATCTGCGTACATTTGAAAACACCTGTTATCGGAGGCCATCTGCATACATTTGAAAACACCTGTTATCGGAGGCCATCTCAGCGCTGTGTCATCAACACGCTCAATTGGAACCATCTTTAGAATGCTGTCGTTGGCACATAACACTTGCCTTTAAGCATGCTTCTACGAGGACAATGACACGTTTTCATCGTCACGCAAGCGCAAACATTGGCATCATAGTTTACATGCGAAAGCAATAGGGACGATGTCGATGATGTGATGTGGCATCGCGGAGGCATTGTGACGTGAGCAAACGAAGTTCCGATGATTGTGTGGTCGAGTGTCTGGTGGCTCAGTTCTGTTCTTTATTCGCACGAAAGCCCCGTGCGGGCACACCACTCCACACAACCCACAAAACATACACTAATACATACTACACTGCACTCCTACTTACAAAATTCCACAGCACATTGTAGTTTCGGGACGCGCGGCAGCGCGGGACCCGCGAACCGTAGTCGAGGGAGTGCCCACGATTATATAACCCCCCCTCCACGAGGGAGCGAGGTGCCAGCAACGGTCGACACGAGGTCGGGCATTAGACACAGCTAGAGGTCTTCCGACCATTGTCCATCGCTCCAGACGCAGCGCCATTCGGCCGAATCGATAATCTACCAGGTACACCGTGAATAGAAGCGGCGCTCATCCTCAACGATGCTCTAGTCGACCGAAACCGCCGGCGCGCCATCCTCTCTCGTCTTCGTGAGCGCAAAGCTGCTGGTGAACTAGAATAGCTGAGAAGCCGTGCGTGGCGCAGGATGAGGACGAGCACGCGTAGCAAATCAGGAAGTCGGCTCATTAGCAAATACGCCGGTCCGGTCGCTGCCTCGTGGATCGCTCAGCGATAGCCTTTGCACACCCTTCTGGCACCAGAGCGCGGCGATTCCGCTGGGTCGGGCAAGAAGGATACATTCGAGAACGTTGGAGCATGAACAGTATAGGATAGAGTTGCATACGCGGCGCGACATAACCAACTACTTGAGCAGTAGACCACGAGGCATCCATGCTCCAGAAACCCAATACAGTACACAAATCGATCGCCGCCTCCCTCGGCATACGGAAAGAAGATAACAATAACATCGCGGTTCATACCGCACCCAGAAAAATACGATCAACAACAGCACTCTGCGATTGCGCTCGACATTCATAAGTCGTCTACATGACAGTAGTCTCCGAAACTTCAATAGTTAAGCGCGATATGCATGATAGGCGATCAATCAGATTCAGTGGCGGCGAGTTACACTGGAAGATGATGAGCAACGGCAGACTTTCGTAAATACCAAACATAATGCTATTTTCCATGAGAATACGATGAGCACGACAATTCACGACAATTCACAGTAATGCACGGCCATACACGGTACTACGCCGCGGTACACGTCAATACATGACAATACACGACAATTCACGACATTACACGACACTTCCATACTAATTCGTTAGTAAACTACTCAATACATATTACATTTTGAGCCAATGTTACATAACGGCACATTTACGACAACATACATTGAGACAAGAGCAACATTGGCCATAGCCACACAAGTAAAGCGAACGCATTCACTAGGCGCAAACAATGCCGAAATAAAAGACGCACAAGGAAACAGTCGGAGAACCAGTCAGATCGTTCAAATCGTTCAACTCACCTTACTTACCCATCAATTCACTCCCCCCGCGCATCAGCGCCGTGAAGCTTGATACCAGCATGCAACTGCACGCATCGCGACCAGCCTGGCCGTCCCACCTGTTCTCCCTTCAAACTCTGGAATCGAAATTTCGAAATTCATGACGGTTTATCAATTATGCACCTTATACACTACGGTAGAGCTACGATGCGCGTGACTGCGCACCGTTTTGTGGTCAATAGGTACTCTTTCCTCTACCAGCGCACAAAGCCGGGCGTAACTGGCTGCTTCTTCAGTCGCGCTCGGAGGCCAGGGTGCCGCTGCCTGACTGGTTGATCACTCGCCGGCATCCTTCGCTTACAAATGTAAAATGGTCCATGCTCGGGCAAGTTCATCTTGCGTATCTTATTTTTCATCTCAGCGGGCATGTGCACGAGCACTCGTTGCCCTACAACGAACTTGGAGGCCGGCTGCTGCCGATCATAATAGCGCTTCTGCCGCCCCCACACCTTTTCTGGGCAGGTCAGCGGCCGATCCGCGCATACCCTGATTTTCTGCTCGCACCGACTGAAGATACAATGCGTCTTCGCGACGCGCACCGTAGCTGATGTAGCCTGGTTGTCGGCGTCAGTTGGAGGAACAACGGGGAATGCGTGCCGTATCGCGGCGGGGTTGCAACCTCCCTCAGCGACCAGAGAATAACCCAGTTGAGACATGTAGTTGGTCCCGATGAGTATGTCGTGGCCTAAACCATATTTCTGAACGAGGAACGGGGCGCAAATGGATCGGCCCGTCGGCGCGGTCACCGTCAACGCGAGCAAGCCCAATATCGGCAGTTGCCCATTTGTCACAGAGCGGACATCCAGCCCGATCGGACAGTCGGCACATGCCTCACGGATATCAATACAGTTACGCTCGCGCAACTTCCGTACTAGCTCGTACGAGATGATTGAGGTCTGAGACCCAGAGTCTATCGGACCGCGGCTGGCCAGACCGCACACATCGAATATAGCCTCAGTCGACGGGCCAAACAGCGTCGGGCCGGCTTTGAGCTCGGCACTCATTACTTGAACATTCACCATGTCTGCTGCGTACCGTGATGAGACATATGGATCGCGGGCGACATAGTCGTGAAACAACGAAAGCGGTTGGCCTTCCTTCAGGCCCTGCGCCGCACCATGCTCACCGCTCTGCACTACCTTAGCCCTCTCCCAACCGTCACTAACGTTTGGTCCATGAGTTTTCAGTCGTGGTTGATACGGTCGCGCCTCACTCTTCGCTCGCCCTGGGCACCTATTCGATCGATGACCTGCTTCGCCGCAATTCCAAAAAGTCCACTGCGATGCTTGCTCATTTGCAAGTGTGGGACGATTCACCGCAGCGCGGGGCAAAGAATTTGCTGTCGAAATTTTGTACGGATCTGACTGAGTTACAGGGTCCACTGGACCTCTAGTGCCGCCGCGTAATGCTGACATCTCGCGACGATGCTGCTCGATATGGCGAGCGAATGCAACCATGTCAACAAAGTTGGTGAGGCTGCGCTCCAACTTAATGCTGCTCTG
>NIUQ01000300.1:0-56896 GCA_002796945.1 Plectus sambesii
AAATTCGTGAGATTTCGTGTATTTCTGCATGAATATACACGTTTCTGTCTTCTGGCACAAACTTTCTGTTCACAATTCTCTAACCCAAGTAAATTTGCTTAGAACACTAAAAACGATGAGTCTAACTTTTTTCATGAGGCCTGCAATAGTTTGTATCTTGTGACCTAAAAGTGAACAAAAGAGGAGACCCTCTTATCGCAGAAACTTGGATATAAGATAATTTTTTGAAATTCTCCTGTTTTCTCTCAGATTTTGGTTCACTATCTTCATTTTGCAGTGCGTAAGGTAATCTCGCATTCACTGCACGAACAGGCTAATACTAATATGCACCTTCAGAAATTGGATTTTTTTTTCGTATTCAGATATGAGTTAATGAAGCTGCTCTGCAATCTCGACCCCTACTTACGACCACCGTTGAAGCAATGCAAGCAAAACATCATTAAAAATCTGAAGGAAGCCAGCCCGCCTGTATGTTTACTTCTTGCAAGCTTATTTTAGGGATTTTCAGTTTCCAAACCCCTGGGCCCAAACTGTGAGTCACTGTAATATAAGTAATTGGCTGCATTTCATACCCTTAATATAAAGACAATATGGTTGCAATGTGATACTCAGTTTGTTCCAAAATTCAGTGAGATGTTAGTGAAATAGGGCTCAAAAGTTGTATCTGGTTTTTTATGTTCATGCTCTGTTATGACCTTCAAAAACTTTTAAAATATAGAATCTCGCTGTTGAAGGCTAATCAACGCGAGTTTATATGAAAGCAATTTTTTTCCTTGATTTGAAAGCACTACAAAACTCAACATGTCTCCAGAGCCAGGATTACCTAAGCAATACATGATAATAACGCAAATAACCCCATAGCTATCTTGGTTTTACTTGCTATTTTCTTCGACATATTATCACAATTGAGCAAAATTCAAACAGAATTTCATTGAACCAGGTACAAACCTAAGATTCTGGGCGCGGGGTTACGAACTCGATTTTCGAAATAACGGCCAATTTTGAAAAGATCACCAAGATTTCACGCGTATCTTTACTGTTTCCCCAATTTACCGAACACTACTGATCGTTCGATTTCGCCACCACAAACTATTTTCGAGCATGTTCTGACTCCTGAAAGCTGAAAAACAGTTTCATTCGCTCAAAAGGACTCTGAACTTTCAGTTAATTATGTTATTGTACTATTTGGATGAAGCAAATAAAGCCCTAGAAGCTTTTATTAGAGGGTTTCATCAAAAATATCGAGTACAATGCTAAGCTGACAATGTTTTGGTCGCAAGTACAAATTTATCAAATCCCAGGATTTTATTTGTAGTCTTTAAGTAAAAAACAGTAAAAGATCCCTTTGAGTAAAACAGTAGAGAAAATTTTTCTATCTTCGTTCCCTTTTCGACATTTTACTGCAATGTTTACGTGCACTTGCTTCATCACTGACTGTTTTTTAAAAGAATATTTAAAACTATTTTTATATCCATAACGTTAAGATTTCGATTTCGATAAAGCCATGCGCTAAATCGAAATAATGCTACTGGTTCTTCTTCAGTAACACTGACCTATTCCACTGCAAATGAGTGCAGCAGTAATTGCCACATTCTCAATTTACGGACATTAAAACCTAATTTTTTAATTTGTTTAGGTTCAGACTCAAATACTGACAAAATGTCACTCTGCAAAAAACGAAAACTTCAATACGGCAGAAATGTAAGATTATGCGGAAGTCGAAAGAGCCTTACTTCCCCTTGGCTCGGGAACTACAATATAGCAATGACTGCAAATAACAATAATACACCAAGTTGTGAATATGTCCCCCTATCAGAAGTATCTAAGTCAATTCTATTGGTGATAATCTTGTGAGAAGTTCTATTGATATACTGGAGACTGAATTAACCATTCAAAAGTATTCCTGATGTTTCATTCTGACTTAAATTGATTTTGCAGACAGGGGACTATTTCATAAAACTATTGCAATTGCAACAGTTGCAAAAGGAATTATGCAATATTCTGTTTCATAAAACTCTTCGCAACTCTGCAACTGCAATTCCGCAATCCCGCCATTCTGCAACAATCTTAAAAGCGCATTTAAATTTGAGGCGTGGTTCTCAAGTAGGACAACATAATACCGTAATGTTATTTGCACGGCGGCTTTCTTTTGAATTCAATATTCGGACTGACTACTGTCACGATATGCCATTAAATGGTTATAAATAGGAAAAAATTCACAAATTTCACATCATTTTACTCATCATTATGTTCACTTTCTACGCTAGCCTTAGTACTCCGCTGTATTCTTCATTAATTTTACATTGATTTTGTCTTTTCGAGAGAATTGCAGAATTGCAACTTTTTTCGCACCACGATTTGTGGTGCGAGAATTTTTTCGCAACTGTTGCAGAATTACGGAATAGTGCCACTTTTTTGAAACTGCAATCCCGCAATTTTGCAATTCTGCGACTGCAACTGTTGCAAACGCGACTCGGAAATTCCGCAACTGCAACAGTTTTATGAAACAGAAAGTTGCAGAATTGCGTGATGACGATGCAAATTGCAGCGCAATTCTGCAATTCTGCAATTGCAATAGTTTTATGAAATAGGTCCCAGTATGAAACGCTACTAAACGTTAAGATAAATATTCGCGAAACATAATATTTTCTTTGATAAGATATGTCGCAGTATATTTGATTGAATAAAAATCATATTTCGTATCGAAAACACACTCGCTAAATAATATGATTATCATGGAATGATAATTTGCATTCGCTTTCGTCTTTAGCCGACTACCTTTTTGGGCCACCATACTGGATCTTTTCTGTGTATAAACTAAATCATAAAACGTTTCCTAAATCGTGACCATTTTTCAGACAGAGAAATGGTAAGCTTCTCCTTCAATCGCTGGCAAATGAGGGCAACGACAATTTAATACTTATAGAGAAAAAGCAATCGAATAGCAGCACCAAGAAATATCGACGGAATATAATTTTAATCAGCGCAGTCGTATTTTTCATGTTCGCTGCTATCTCCGCAGCTGCAATTATCCTTTTCCAGAAGGATAGATCAGTGGGGCCACCGAATGAAAATTTCAACTTGACATCTACAGTGATTTCGACGGACGCTAGCACATCTTCTTTAGTGAGTGGAGTAAGATGCTATCGTTTCTTTTATGTTTATTATCTCTCTTATCCAGACATCCGAAACTCGTGCCTCGATAAATACCGCTACAACTTCTCTTTTAATAACAACAACCAATCAGCGAAAATCTACAACTACTTCCACAGAAACGTCAACTACGCCGAAACCGGCAACTACTTCCACCGTTACGTCAACAACACCGAAACCGACAATGACATTCGCCGATACATCAAACACACCGCAACCAACAGCAATATCCACTGAAACCTCAACTACACCGAAAGTGACAACAACTTCCACCGTGACTCAAAACAGTCAATCACCAGGTAACAGTTTCACAGAAACTAACCTAAATGACACTTTTAACACTCTTTCGATAATGATCGTCAGTCAGTAGCAATCCTATGAGCATTTCACCATGGCATCAACTGCGTTCCTTACAAACCTTTTTTGTCATTGTTAGTGATTATTTCAAACAGCCAATATAAACAAACTTTGTAAAAATCCGCGTCAAACCTATCAAAGATAATTTAGATAAAAAATCTTATTTTTTGCGTCCACGTACGCTGAGCTTAACATTCGACAACGTGAAAGAAGCTCTGGAGATCTTAGAGATTTAAGACAGGCTGTCCGTAAGCATCGAGCATTTTCAAGCTTCCCCAAGTACAGTCAGAAAATAATTTTAAGCTTATAATAAAACTGCATTCTGGGATAATTTAGTTGGAGACTTACGAAAATGGCGTCAGAATTTTTGAGAAATATTTTCTTGAGGAGATATGGCAAGATATGCTTGATGACTACAGAAACGATATCAAAACCAGAGTTTCTTTATATTATTCGATAATACATGACGACAGGATTTTTAAAATGTGCGCATTTTTAAAATTTAATGCAAAGCTAAAATGCTACAAATGAAAGAGAATGCTTCATTTTTGATCTTTTTCATTTTTCGAATTACTCGACAAAGATTTTTTCACATCTTGAAAGTTATAAAGTTATCCTAGGATTGTTCTCCTAACGCTGGACATTTTAACGCTACCATCAAAATTAAAATGCGGTTGCTAAAGCAACGCTATATTTCTGTCCGAAGTTAATCCTTGTCAAAATTACGGTAATACGTTTATGTTAAAGGAATATCAAATATTTTCCAAAGTCGGCTCATGCATGATTCGAGTTGTCTCTGGTATCTTTGGTTGAAACCTTTTCAATTTTGCTCGCGTACAGCTATTCTATCTTGAAAGCATGTGCTATAGGCCATATAATGGTATTTTTGCATAGATAGTGTATTTCAATTGGCGATAGTTTATTCCAATGGACGCAGGTAGACAACGACCCCTGGGCCGAAGATCAGCTCACTATCTCAACTCTCCGTTTTACAGCGACCCTCCAAAGTTACCTCCAACTTACGGCCTATTTTTCGCACATTTTCGGGTCCCTCTACAACAGTTTGTAAAGGAGGCGGTCCAAACTCCGCCCACTTGAAGCCTTATACTATGACACCATACGGTTAAAATTTAGGCTCTAGGCACCTCCCCGTTCAAAAGTTATATCCCTGTTTTTTTAAATTATCCTGTAAATATTTTACGCTTATCAATCAGTCGTGACACGCTATTTTACAGCGATAATGATAAACTGCTTGAGTTTGTAGCCTAAACAGATGTAATAAAAGAAACTGCAGGGAGTCAAAAAGAGCCCTCTTTCCTAACTACAATACCTCCCTCCACTTCAAATTCACATAAACACTATCACGATGCAAAAAACACGATACTGTTTTAACATTAAAACCAGTGCTGGAGTTTCTCGAAATTACGCTCCCTTGTAGTCAATTTTCAAGAAGCGGTAAAAATTTTTCAGACAAACAGCTTAAGATAATGCAAGTAACCCTCGCAAATAGGCATGTAAAGCTTCCATGGTTGATACTATTTGTGATGAAATAGTAGTCAGAAGCTGTTTTGTAGCTTCTCACAAACAGAGCACTGGGGGGGGGGGCGTAATTTCGAGAAAACTCGGTATGCTTCCATCCTACACTACGATTCTTTCACGTTTAAGTACAAACTGCTAAGACAGATTAGCGTAAAAGATTTCGATTGACAGTGTGCGTCCGCTGAACTGAACTAACGCCAGTTGCATCACTCCCTACATCCGAACATATCATAAGAGAGCTTGTAACACGTGCTTGCAAAGAAGAGTAACTACACATGAGAAAATCTGATAAGGTTTTAACCGAAAAATGGCAAAAGAACTCGAATTTTAGCATGCGCCAACTTTCGAATAAAATGCGTTGCTTATCGATTATATTATCCTCTTCTTTTGTCGTTACAAGTTCATCACAAGCATGTCCTGGTGATTCGCATCAGTCACAAGTCATCCCCAAAAAGTGCTATTACGTTGGAGTCGAAGAAAGGTTATATTGGTTAGACGCTGAAGCTTTCTGCGAGAGCTATTTACCCAGCGGACGCCTCACTTCGATTACTTCAGTAAACGAACTCTGTTTTGTGGATGGTATAGTTCTGTTTGTGTATTATCCCATACAAAAGTTCGCTGCATCTTCTAAAGGAAGTAAAACTCGATTATAAGTGAACGTAGGATATAGAGAAAATTATGGCCAGTGAAGTGATTCCTCAATTTAATACCATTTCCAATTTGATTAGAGCGCTTGCGACCAAGCGGATACTTCTTATTCAAAGAGATAGTTTTTCATATCGATTTGACTTCGGTTTGAAAGGCTTCCTCATGGAATTAGAGAGTATTGTTATTAAATTGCAAGTGATATGCTAACAAAAGTTGTCTTAAAATTCCAAGCCACTCGAACTCCCGACAGAAAGAGATTCTTCATAGGACACAGAGTCGCATACTACCAACGCTTATTTCTGCAGCATGTGTTCATTCCAAACCAAGTTTACCACTTCGCTCGCTCAAAATCGATATGTAGTTAGTATAAAACACCGACATCCATATTTTAGCGTTGGTCAACAGTATTCCATCTGCTTCGTACTGTGACCACTTTTGGATTGGCGGAATCGACGAAGCTCATACTGGAAATTTTACGTGGTCGGATAATAGTAATTGGGGATACACTAACTGGGCTCCAGGTAGAGCCATTTCGTCATTATAATTGTTCGCTTTACGTAGAGGTGGAGAGCGGTGGGTGACAGAATTTTCAACGCAAGGGGATTACTCTCATGAACTTGCGACAAAGTTGTTTCTTTGACTAGTGCTCTAGGTTTCAGAAAGCTTGAATTGACTTATTTGGAGGTGTAACACCATAACAAAACACTTCCTTTTCTGTAGATTTTAAGATGTCAGCAGATTATATTATTCACAATAGTGAATGGTTTCCGAACTAAACAGATAAATAGCGAAAACGAGC
The DNA here is from genome assembly GCA_002796945.1 of Plectus sambesii. NCBI lineage: Eukaryota > Metazoa > Nematoda > Chromadorea > Plectida > Plectidae > Plectus > Plectus sambesii. Next base: position 6,497 of record NIUQ01000300.1, read on the forward strand.
TATTTTTCACATTGAGTGCTGTAGGAAAGGAAGACATTAAAGTAATACGACTGCTACCGTACTTGAATTTTGGCGACGTTTACAATAAGGTGACCGACAACGCGGCAAAACGTTGAGGTCGAGACTAGTCTTCACCTTCCAATGTACATCAATGCGCACTGAAACGAGATCAATCGGTATTATAAGCTTCATCCGAAACGCTAATATGAAACCCACAGTGTTTATATTTTGATATAGAATCAATTATAACTGTACTGGCTTGAATGCAAACACGAAGAATCTAAACCATGAAGAATATCCCCCTAAAAATACGATAATGTTTGGTCTCGTTTCGGTGTGGAGTATTGTACTGTGGCAAGCGCAGAGTCAATCATCGTATTAGGTAAATTAAATATTATTCTACTGAGAAGTCAGCGTTTTCTTGAACAGAGGAATTTGGATGGTGAGATAACATCACGAACGTTAACAGGCTATAGAGATTAAAAGAAAATGAGAAGTAGCTCAGTGAACTTGCCATCTTCTTCTCCAATTCACCTTGTTTTACCTTTCTAGTTTTGGAGCGTGCAACACTACTTGAAGCCTGAGCGCAGTTATTAATCTTCGAAAATTAGCGCCATTGTTCAAATGAAACAACGATTAAAACAATATGTTTAGGTCAACCGGATTCTATGCATCAGTGCGTTGCATTGGCGGCGCTCACAACAGGCTTATGGGAGACGGAAAATTGCAAAAGCGCGAAATGTTTCATTTGTGACACATACAGGGCGTAAAAAGATTTTCTGCCGATTTGCTTTTTGGATAACTTTGCATAAATAATCTTCGAATTTAGGGGTTCTATTTGAAAAAAGAAATATTGAATTCGGTCATGGCATTGTCAAGATATGGCCATGCAAACTGGTCACACATTTGGAAGGATGTGCGTGAATATGGCTATGCGCGCCGTATGCAACTCGCTAGAAAAATGAGACCTTATGTTTGCATGGCCATATCTCGTCAATGCCATGACCGAATTCAATAATTCTTTTTTCAATTTAAACCCTTATATCTGAAGATTATCTATGCTAAGTTTCAGCTCAGTTGGATTATTTTGGGTCAAGTTATTTAAAAAACAAGTTGTGTCATTTTTTCGTCTTTGGCGTAAAATCAGTAGAACTGAAACGATTGCACTTGAACGCGTGGTTACAGAGAATGCGTGAACCAAATAACTTGAAACTCTGGATTACAAAATTCTACCAATCTGCTACATTCCTGCAAAATTTCAGCAAACCTGGTTGCGTGGTTCAGAAATGATAGCAATATCAAATCCACTATACTTACATGGGATACCCTGTACAACTAGTGAATGAATTTTGCCTTGCGTGCGCATAGCAAGGTCTGATCAACAAATCCGCAACGCAATATCGGCCCGCTATATTGTACTGATCTTGGTATCGCGTGTTGTCCTACACTGACAGACAAAAGTTTGTTTGCATGACTTATCAACTACCATAACAGTATGAAGCCTGGTAGCGACACGATGTATTTGAGCTTTCGCAACAATGCGGCTAGCATTTGCCAGTCAACAAGCGAGCGTACGAGTCAGTAGATATGAACTCACAAGTTGTCTGTTTGAGAGTTGCAAATCTGAATCAAAGTGCGCACAAGGGGTTTCTGAATTGTTGAAATTTTCTTAATTTAATTGTTGGAACACTGATAGGAAGAACCAAGCGGATATATCAGCACGACTTCATTCGATTCTAGCAGGTAAAACAGCGAAAGCTTTTATCTGGTCATGTTATATTCGTATTAGTTCATGGTCATTTTTTCTTGAAGATTACATCTACCTATATTTTAGGAAAATATCTTTCGATTTTCCTGTCATCATTCGACATCCTACCTGCGAAACTTATTCAACGCTAACGCTGTACTTGCGTAGCCTATTTTATTACTTTGAAATGGACGAAGGGCAGCGAAGTGCAGTTTCCAAGAATCTACCTTATATTGTACAATACATGGACAGCGTACCAGTTCTCGACCACCTACATGACCTCTTTACGCATGAGGAGATTGCTAGAGTACAGGTATGACGATTGTTAGAATTATTTTATCTCTGAACTCTTGAATCAGCTATCTGTTTGTCAAACAGAAATAAACTAATTCAGCTTAAATGAGCCGTTTAGGCGAACGCTATCCCACAGAACAAAAATCGCGAACTAATTTCAATTCTTCAGTTAAAAGGAGATAGTGGGGCATTTGAAAATTTTTTGGAGGCGCTCGACAAAACGAAGCAGAAAAACTTTGCCGATAAAATTCGTACTACATACTTTAGCAGTGTCAATGCTGTAAATCAGCAAAATGCTGGCGAAATAGCAAGGCTGACACAAGAAATGGAAGCACTAAAATTAGTAAATGAACAAAAAATTGCTGCCGCAGAAGAGCAAATGCAACAGTTGAAGGAAGCGAACACGGAAAGTATGAGAGAAATGGAGAAAAGATATGAACAGAAATTTACAGAATATGCTCAGCAGCTCGAACAACGACTACTTACTCAAAGCGCAAAGATGGAAGATATTTGTGCCGAAAACGAGCAATTGAAACGTAATATTCAATTATTGGTCAAAAATAAAGATTTTGCCCAGGTGCAAGCAAAAGTACAAGAAGTCAGTAAGGCAACAAGCGATATGAAAAACGATCTACAAAAAATTAGTGAGTCAACAAACTATCTGGAAAACACGCTACAAGCAGTGGATGCTAAACTCCAAGAACACCACAAAGAAATTAAGTGCACCTCGTATATGGTCATTGCATATTCGTTGAATGATGGAGGCTCTAACGCGGCTCGGCAACAACCGCGTCCACCAGAGCCGCCCGGTTGGGGAAGTAGTCATCCTTTACACATAACCTATACCTTGAAGAGCGCGACGGATTAGCGCAGCGCTCTTGGTTTGTTAAAGTTAATGCTATATTCCTGGGTCATTTATCGTTGTGACATCACAACTGAGCATTTTGTATCAGCGTTTGTCACCGTCTTACTCACTAATTGAACATAAAGCGATTAACGATTTCATTACTTACGGTTACTTGCATAAATAAAGTGGCAATTTATAATAAAACGTTCCTACAACGGTTTCGTAGCAAAATTTAAGTAAGCAATCGTTTTGAATTAGGATCATAATATGAATTGTCCAGGTCTGAGAATAATTCTTTTCACGCCCTGTTAATGGCATATCGACGAACATGACGTTTGAGTTCATTTGCTGTTTTTTGCCGCTGGAAAGAGATCTTTGCTGAATTACATTTCAAACGGCCGTATTGCGCAAAAAACCGACAACAGCGCGAGTAGAGTTACAACGGAGATGTCATGCTTCACGTGTATTAATATCCGAGTATAAGTGTTGTAGACTGTTTTGCTTTTGGTTTTTGTTTGTGCTACATCGCATCATCGATTATTTAAGAATGTCTCTTGGTGCCATACATCTCTAAAATCGCATCTCTAATATTCATTTTCTAGTCGAAGTATGAAACTGCAAACTCTAGAAAGCGCAGGATTATACGAGGTAGCGCGTCTAGTAGTAGAGGGGAACGTGCCTCTTGGTACCGATCGGTGTTCATCTGCACCATTTTCGCAGATGATAATGTCCCCCACAGTGGCCTCAGGCGCTTGAAATTGGTACTGCGTGCTAATTTGTACCCATGCAAAAAAGGACCGATTCCAACCGCGCAGAAGTTAAACTGGACAGCGCGGCACCTATATTACGGCGTTCCATTAGGCACCAACCATCTGTTGCCAGTTTTTTCCAGTGCTGTAAATCGCTGTCTAACTATAGACATCAGAGCTCTCTTAGATATTTTCTAATGTTCAGATAATTGTTCTCCTGAATGAAGAAATATTTGGCATTACGTCTCGTTATGCACAGATATACCTTTGACTTGAACCAATTACAATATTTGAATCGAGACTGGACTAAATTTCTACTCCGAAAGTAAACTTATGAAAGTTGTGGAATACTTTGATGAAAGCAAGTTTGCATTTTCTCACGCTTGCCACTGTATGTGAGGATAAGCTATTTATTCAGACAGACGGCAGGCGTTCACGAGCGCGACTTGCACTGCATAACACAGCTGCGGCTGCGGTGGGCCGCGATGAGCTGCGTTCCATTACAACTCTGTTCGGACTCGGAACTCGCCGTCGGTCGTTTCTCGCCGGCGCTCACTGCATTGTAAATGTGCACGTGTACGAGCTATTCGCTCTGACCTCGTCGTCCACTAATCGCTGGCGAAACGGAGAAGAAAAGTATTTATATCCACAGTCCGTCACGGTTTACAATATGAAGATCCCGCAGCAGTCTGCTGTCATCGCTTAGCAATAGAATAAGATCGGAAATACTTTGGACTGGTAACAACAGGCGATATTTATCGATTCACTGAATCTCGTGTCGTCACATTCTTCTTCACAACTGATTTCTTTTGAATATTCCGATGGCTGCTTCTAAAAAAAGATTAGCCGTGCTGGAAGAGGAGACGGCGGCTTACGACGTCCAAGGCAACGTTGCCGGCATCCCAATAACATTTGCCCCTGATAAGTCTGCTTTTCTGCCTAGTACGGACCTTGCCTCCCAGATACTGCTCGGCGACGCCAACTTGCCAACTCTGTTGGTTGGAGAAGAAAATTTCACATTTGCCGTTGCGCTCGCCGCCCAGCGCAGAAGCCAATGGAAGAACATTTATGTGTCGAAATTTCAGGATCTCCATAACGCCGAGGTTATCTTGCCAGAGTTTGAGGATGTTCGCAAGCGCAATATGGCTCAGGTATGGTACTATGTTTTGTGTTATGTCTTAATCGCGTTAAATTGTAGAGCTTCTTTTAATTGAGAGAGTCTAACAGAAATTTTCTTTTCGCTGTGACTCGACATACCGATTATTGGAACAAAAAGAAGCTATTTAGGTGGTTCTTAATCGCACTTTGATGGCCGAAAAGGACGACGCCATCAGCGAACAGGCCAGCATACGCCGTCTAAGGGCTTTATGTCCCAATCTCTCCAATAATCTTGAAGAGAACTGCAAGGGGTATGCAATTCAAGCAAGCCAGAATCGTGTTCTAGCAAATGAGCACGAGGAAGCGGTAGCTGCCGAAGAAGCTCGCTTGAGGAAACTGAGCTTATTGCCTTGTCCCAGCATGCTGACAGCAAGTTATAAGAAAACCTTCAAGGAGAGGAGGATGGCAATTTTGCAAGGGGACGATGAAGACGATCCGAGGTACAGCAATAGTGACGATTTATCAACCGAAACTATTTATAACAGTTTTGAGGAAAAGCGTGCCGAAACGTTATGCTCACGTTAATTTCGAGTACGAACCTTTTCGCAACGTTGTGTCCAACAGAATTGTTGAAGCATCTTATCCTAAAAAGCAATATATCCCTCTAAAATTGGAGCCCATGAGAGTGTCAATCGCTGACCTTCACCAAACTCTCAGTCATAGTTGAACAATACGCCCCACTTTTATCTACAGGAATAATAAGTTAAAATAAAGCAGGTAACCTTACTGATTGCTTTAAAATTCTTATAGTTCCAAATTTATTGAGAAGCGTTAAAAGTGTCGTATTCTGACAGAGACCGTCTATACGAAATCTCTTAGATTTCATGTACAAGCATTAATCGCAAATGACAAAGCAGCAACAATAACTCTCCAAATAAGATAAAAATTAAGCTTAAGACCGCCGAATAGTTCAAAAAATGTTCATCAACTAACTAACGTTAATCATCTCTATCAAGAGAAGTATCATCTAATCCTATAAATCAACTCTTTTAATTTTCAGCGTTGAAGTCGATCTTGACATGCTGGATAATGACAGCTGTCCTCCGAGTCCCGTTGTTAGTTTGCTCAACGATTTTGAATCCGGTGGATGGCTGAATTTGTCGATCGCCGAAGGGAACATGCCTCATTTCGTGCTCAATGCCTGGACGGAAATGTTTCCATCTGTAGTCGTCTTCCATTGTCCCATTTTGTCCGATGGTAGCGACGTTGCCACTCTTGTCAGAGACTACTTCACTTCAGCCGGGCGTCAACAGAAGGTACAAAAAGTTACTTCATTATTAATAGCTAATTCTTGGCTCTCAGACCATCTGTAAATTTTAGTTTGATGCAATATTTAAATAATCACGAAATCTGTACTATACTCGCTTTTGTTTAGTGAGAAACACACGCTTAGCATATCTGTTAGCATTCTGTTTCCTCCTTTCCTAGTACAAATTTTTTCTCTGAGTAGCACTTAAAAAACCCGCATTTAGATGATTTCTTGACCTTTTTCATCTCTCTTACCATTATCATTCAGCTAAACGTACGTTTCGATGAGAAACTGCATTGCCGTTCCATTTTAGGAAGGCGATTATTTGTTCCTTGGCATTATAAAAAGAGTACCATACGTTCGAGAATGCGATTTGGTCACTCTTCTCGGACATCCAATCTACTGTAATGGACCGTTGTGGTTCGCGCAAGAAACTGCCGAAGATCATAGCCACATTGCTCAGGTGAGCAACATCGTTTAAAAGCACAAGTTTTAATTGAATTCTCTGACGCTTAGTCTATTTATTTAACTATAAATACGGACATGAAATATAGCGATTTGTAATTGTTTTAGAATAATTCTACCTCAATTACATCGATAACAATATACGTTTTTCGTATTATTGCTCAAAAAGTATTATAAACTTACTTGAAGTAGCTAGATGCCTTATATATTTTCTCCAATATATTTTCTAAACCTTTATTCGAGCGCACCACCTACAACACCACTTTAACGCATAAACAGTCGGCGCAGTTTATATGCTTCCCTATCCATTTCGAAATGTTGACATGATGTTACGAAATACGTTTTCATTTCAATTATTAATACCGAGGCCGCGAGATAAGATATGAAACGCGAAATACGACTAGTCATCGTGTCGACGACAAAAATACATTTTCACTTTATAGGTTGGCTATCGTTTCATCGGCGCTGACCCCGATTTTCCTCTGCGCATGCTGGAGCACGGTTATCTTCATCGAGGACGATACCGTATTCACGAACTAATCATTCGCGATCATCTGATGCTATGCTTCCAACACAAGGCAGTGAAAGTTAGCCAGAGCGCAGCAGAAGAGGAGCCGAAAACACCGATTCCAAGTATACAACCGCCGCCTTCGCTTGATAATCAAGAACAAGAATTTGGAAGCATATTTATTCAAGTAAAGTTGCACCACGTCAAATCGAGTCCGCAGAAAGTAGTGGAAAATGTGGATAACTGATTGAAATGTGACATAGCATCGCCTTTACAAGTCGAAACAAAGCGTGCATTCAACAACAGTGAAAGTAGCAGCATTCGTTAACGCGCTGATTGCACAAAACTCGATGAGTGCACTTCGGTTTGACATGAAAAAATCAACTTTACCCCATCTTGTCACCATCTCACATATGACCTAATTGGATTAGATAAACTGATGATTGATATTGCGCATATTGTGTACACTTTAATACATTTCTTTTGCTGATCCTCTGCGAGTTGATGCTAATTTATGATTCGTGTTTCAAGTTACCATATGTTTTGTCAAGTCGTATTTTGGATATGTGTAAGATAATCGAGAAAGTTTACGCACAGTGCATACAGCCCCACGCATAACTAACGCCGAAAAGTCAACGTCTACTGCCCTTTTTGTCAAAATACAAAAGATAGGCGATCGATCGTTGACGAAGGGCAGCTGATACGTATGGGAACTAACAATACAGATGCGAAAATAGGCAGTCTTAACGGAATATGCAGCAATATTTGACAATAGTCAAAGAATTTGTCAATATAAACAGAGGCAGGCTCATCGCACATTGACTTAAGATTAAAGTTCAGATAGTTGAGATTTTCGGCTATTCAGTATTTAGGTAAAGGCATCTTAAACTACTACTAAATCAGGATATCGTCAATTCATAATATCTTTAAAAAATCTGTTCTCTTTATAAATACAAGTAGAAAAGGTGGCCGAAGCAAACCTTCCGGCGTTTGAATCGCTGCAGTTCAGCTTGTTTTTATTGGATCAAGCTCAAAATTTGCACGTGGATCCCTCAGAAACTAAATTATATGTTATTTAACTTTCATTATTTATTTCTAATGAGCATTTTATTTTAAGCACTTATTCGTCAGATGTGGCATTTTCAATTGATATACAAGGCTGTTATTTGTCAATAATTTTAAACAGTTGTCAACAAATTAGTACTGTTTACTTCAAAAATAACGAAGAAGAGAACATAGATCACTGATTTATACTGTAAACCGATATATTTTTAAACGACGCAGGTACTGTATAGCGTATAAACAGACTATGCCATAAGCGCGCTCGCAAGCACGTGAAAACCGACTTGCTGACAAACAAGAATACAAACTTTCCCTTTTCGTCAAGGCTGTTTACATCTAACCATGGACTTCCCCGGGAAGCAAGTTTTTGCCCACGCGAAAACTGCCCAAGAAGATGATTTTGCAAAACAGAAACATGATGACATAAACAGAATTGTCGCCTCTGATCTGCGATCATGCATTTTTTCAACGTCTCGACCTGCAGAACAGTTTTGCCCAACCGGTTTGCAACGTCACTCGACGTAAGTTGATGTCCTCTTGGACACCCACTTGAAATGAGTATAAATGCTGACCGTCCTCGCAAAGAATTCAACAACCGTTCTCACTTCGGCTCCTTGCAATTCAATAGTGTCTGAGAAGTTCCCTTCAAGTTCTGTAAGAAATGGCCCTCCCAAAGCTTTCCACTGTTCTCCTTTTGCTGGTCATCGTCGGCATTGTCGCGTCCGCAGCTGTTGATGACAGTTCTGAGCACACAAGGTATCCTTATGATTTCACACTTATTAACAAAACGAATTATTATTATTCACTAATATGGTGTCAAATGTAAGAAAAAAACGAAGAAAATGCTTCCGAAATTAGGAAAAAGTTTGTTACTTGAAGCCACCTTGCCTAGGATAATATTCGATTGCCTGCCTTGCTGTATACTGTAATATTGAGCGCGAGAGGACATGATAACGTTACAAGGAATCTTAGATTATATTTCTTTCTCTTAAAGAAGTTTTAAAGAATATATTCATAAAATGTAGAACTTTGAGTTTATCTGTCTACAAACCTTACCTAACTCTAGCAAATTAGCTTTACTTTTGTTATTACACGAAATTGCTAAAAAAATTCATTCTGCGGATTTTCAGAGAGAAGCGACAAGGCCTTCTTAGCGGTCTGCTATTCGGTCGGCCATACGGATATGGAGGATATCCTGGCGGATATCCCGGATATGGCCAAGGTTACGGCGGCTACAATCGCGGTTACGGCCGTGGATACGGCGGCTGGAACCGCGGTTACAATGGCTGGGGTAAGCATTGAATTTTAATCGACACAAAAGCATTGAACGGCATCCTCTCGTTAAACATTTTTGCTAAGTATTTTAGCATTGATGAATGCTATGTATTGAAAACTGACAGCAAATAGTTACTTTCATATGCTCTTACATATATCAAAGAATATGATGCAGTTTTTGAGCGCCTAAATTTCAATTCTTTTCAGGAGGTCCCTACAACTACTACGGCTAAGAAGCAAACATGCTTACAAACGACATTCCTGGACAGATAATTTGTTTCAAAGTACTTTAATTCGCAATAGTGTACTGTTTCTTTAGAAAATTTATGTTCTTGTTTTGCACTGTACATTGTAAATACTTACCGTGTACGTATAATAAATATTTATGAACTTATGAATGAAACTCGGCAAATATAGGCAATCGACACACACAGTTTCCAGTCTCTGGAGCGGCCTGCCCAAGTCTCCAAAAAATTTTAAATTGTGAAGAAATAATAACAAGAGATGGCGGCGAAACAGCGCCTTCTTAAAAGACGGTCTAAAGCAAAAGTTTTGCATTTAATGCACATCTTAGACGAAAATGTGAAATTTATTGGATTCCGCTCAGGTGTTTGAAGTTACCTACTCGTGTATGTTCAATGCTGCACTGTGAGTCGCAATCGGTGATTGGTCGAGTCTTATTTAAACCAAACGACAAAAACTAAAACAGACAGGCACATTGCTTCCATAAACATCCGCAGAACAACGAGAATCAACAGTGAAAATTGCGCGCCACGGCACAATTATCCAAGTCCGCAATCAATACAGCTAATCGGTCGGAGACAACCACGACTTCGCTAAAGTGAAACAGAGCGTAGGAATCACCGTTATCGACTACCAAGGGCGTTAGAGGAAGGGATGATAATGAGAAAAGCTGCGCATTAGCTAAACTATCAAAATCCTGCCTAAATCAAGAAGAAATTCGAATTTCAACTCAAATATCATATGAGATTGATTACTTTTATGCAAGCCGAAGGGTTAACAAACGCCAACCCGTATAATTTCTTTAAAAAGTTACAAAATCCCTCCCTAACCGCAGCCCATTGGCATTCAATGTCGATAACGATGACCGCTACGATTTTGCGCAGAACCGGAAAATACACGCGATCGCGACGCTGACAGTCATAACTTCTATTTCGGAACAAAAAAAGACCGCTGAATGTTTTCAGAACAATTTTTCTCTTATATGTCCGTATATGGAAGTCTAACAGCACCGCCGTCGACAGCGATAACGAATACATTCATCAATCATTATCGTTTGTTCTTTCGCGATCGGCTTTCCGGGGAGGAGCTGTCGCGACGTCGCTTGCCCAGCGTTTGAATCACCTCCTTTTCCCGCGCTCTGCGGTCCTGAAACAGATATAATTTGTGAACATATTTATGGTTATGTACGGCATCACAAATAGTCATAGATAGTGGGTAATGCCGCAAAACGGGCGAATCTCGCTTGCTATCGATAAAATATTCCATTTCCGCTTAGAACCGGACACTTTAAAAATGAAATAGGACACGTAGTTGCTTGTTGTAAAGAAAAGGGCATTATTAGATCTAGGAAGTGTCCGCAATCGTGGAAATTGAATAAACTAAATATAGTAGACATGCTATGAGAAACCGAAAAGGTATTGGATTAAGCGGGGAGCAGTAATTGAAAAAACCCGACAGCTCTCTTCACTTCCAACGTCGTATTTTATACTCAGTTAATTTTTAACAACGATAAATGCCCAATACGAATTCCCCATGGCATTCGCTTCGGCGTTTACTTCCTCGCGGAATAATTTCTAGTACAATCGACAAACCAATTTGTTGCGATCCCTGCCGCGCTCTTTGCTGTCGCTTCGCCGCTGTCGGTCCTTGTCGTCGCGGTCCCGCCGCGGCGACCGATCCCTGCTGCGACTGAGGTCGTTTCGAGACCCGCCACGTTTGTCTATCAACATTTTGTCTGAACGACGACGGTCTTTATCGCGCGATGGCGACTTGTACCTGAACGAAACAGTGGCGTGTTAAGAAGTATGAAGATAGGCGATTCACGCTGTATGCGTTAATATTGAGACGGTTAGCTGAACAGAAAAATCCAAGCTTAACATGAGTAGAGACTGAGAAATGCTCTCCTCTGCTCAAATGATCTTCACTATAAATATACGCCAGAAAAAACATTATTAAATGTTAAAAGTGAACGATTACCGTTTGGGAATGTTCCTGTGCCTAGACGATTCTCGCGATCTTGACCGACTTCCTTTTCTCTTTCCTTCAACCTTGCCATTCTGCGAGCGTCTGTCTTTTCCATTCGGAGCTAAAATACAGGAAGTAAGAGAGGAAACAGAAAAAACCTCCAACAATCTGCGTATAAATATTAAAAATATGACAAAGATGTTTTAAACTGTTACACCCACGCTCAAAAACGAATCAATACAGCAGCCCAGATTCCCTACAATTGCAATTGGCGAAATAAAAGCAAACCGAGTAAACAGGGCATCGACACTTACACGAATCTCTGTTGGTCGATCTGGATTTGTGGTCTTTGGAGGGAGTATTGTTGGCGCTATCATCATTAGAAGGCTGAGCGAACTTCGACACTTTGTTGCCGGCCAATCCGGGTATCTTTTCCCGCAAACCTGCTATTTGATTTTCCAACTTTAAAAAGTTGGTCGACTGAAAAAAACGTACAATTAACAAGCATCGCGGTGTGATCTGTATAATTCAAGTCCCGACAGAGAGCAGAATCAAGGTACAAAGGAAGCTGTTCTTGAAATGCTCAAATGCCCAAAAAATGGATTCTATATTTCGATTTCTTAAAGTGTCCTTACCCCAGAGAATTGCGCTTATTTCAATGTAAATCAAAAATTGAATTTTAAATCAAGATTGTTACGCCTATGAACTATCGGCGAGCTCCAATCATTTCTCAAGAGAGAGGTGGGCCGAAAAGTACTGCCTGCTGCGGTTACGAATCGGACATCAATCCTTACACTCACTCTTTTCCTGGCGTACAGCTGCGTGAGGATCAGCGCGATATCCTGAACATCGCGGTCACTGGCGTCGAATAGTTCGAACCAGGGGAAAGGCTCTTGAGGCAGAGAGACCGGCGGCTGAAAAAAACCCCGATCAGTTAAGTAAAATAATCATACTAAAAAAGGTTAATATTGTCTCCTTATTATAAGGGGGAAAACCGTTTAGAGGTGTCATATTAGTGAAGTGACATTGCGCTACATAACTATTAATTAATAATATACCATTTTTACTTTAATAAAGACAGTTTAAAAGTAAAAGAGGACGTTGGCCTAGTTGAAAAATATAAAAACCCTCTATGATTGTGAGTGTTATCATAAAAATGGTATCCTTGCGATATAGGCACAGATTTGCTGTATACCGCCACTTGATATAATTGCATGCTTTCATAAAGCAAAGAGGCGATCTTTAAAAAGTTGCTAGGAAGCACATATTAGAACACCGGTTACGTAGCGCAAGGTAGAGATCACAATTATTTGTGCGAAACACGAAAAAAGTTTGATGAGGGAAGCGAGACGGCGCAAAAATTTTACCTCAACAGTGCGAGCGGCAAGAAAGATGCAGGCGCAAGCGATCGTCTCGGCGGCGTACTGCATGAAAATGTCCGTACGCAGCCCGTCGTTCATGTAAGCCCTGAAGAAGGGGAAATAAAACGGTATAATCGTTGATTCAGTATTACTTACCATGCCGTTTTGAGTAGCTGCGTATTACCCGTACACTGCAGGGCGTGGAGATAAGCGTAGATCAACTGAAAAAGAACAGGATTGTATGCACTGCAACGATATCAAAATCGAGTTCAAATTATTAGTAAATTAAGCAACAGCTATCTCTGGTATGACGTATATAGCAAAGTATCGTTAACTACTCGAGTTTAGGGGGAGTTAGCAGCGTATTATCATGATATTTCGATCAATTAAACATTATCACATCATAAATTTGAACGGATTTTATAATTATTTTTTTATTTAACTGATTTCCCCATTGTACGCTCGGTACTGTCCACAAAACTTAGAAACTTTATCCCAACTGTTTCAAATAAGTGATCAATTAGCTTCGCAAAGTATTCTACCCGATATAAAAACTTTATTTTTAAGTAAATATGATAGAAAAAGGTCTACAAAACGGTGGAATGATAAAAACTGCCTTGTAAATATGTTAAATGTTAAAAAAAGCCTTCAAATAAGGACAAAAAGGTAAAAACCTTATGGGGGTGTTTCACGTGGACGACGAAGCCGAGGACGTTGAGAACGCGCCGCTCAGCCTTTATCACCTGATTCTTCAACGCAATGTAGTGCTGGTCCAACATCATCGGTTGCAGCCTGCAAGTAGCCCGTTCGCACCAAACGTCGCCGCATATCCGAATGCGACCAAGAGAGATAAGCCGAATAGGTCAAGGGAGGGGTGTCCGCAAACTTTTGCATTCGCTCAGTGGACAGCAGTTTTTTGGCAAAACAACCGCGCTGCTTTATCGGCATTATTCAGAATATTTAGCTGGCCTTTCGCCCCAATTTATCACTTTCGCATTCAATTTTGTCAAACTTACGCTCAAATCCAATTCAATGAGAACGAAAGTGGGTGCAAGAGTGACGAATCAAAAGCTAGGTTGACGAAATTAAACACAAATGGGGTGATATACGATGAAAGACTATATAATCGAAAAGAAACGGCCGCAAGAAGCCTTGAAAAGAATCGACAAAGTCCACGCGGAATGAAAACTTTGCGGACGGCCCCTAAAGGCATTCCGTCAAGTCAATCAAAACGCAATCAACCGACAAATTAAAAAACAGCTGGCATTCTGCCAACAGTAATTGGCGCCCTCGGCGGTGCGATCTTTGGTTCAAATCGCTGCGCTCACCTGTCGCACAATCCGACCGAAGCTTAAGCTACGCGAGCGTGAAACAGATATTGCTGAAACTTATGATTATATCGTCCGAATTTCTCGATCAGTAACAAGAAATCTTAGACTGAATAAGACAGACTGCTTCGAAAGTCGACAGCATTTCTTTCGATCAATTTACGACGTAAAAACCAAGAAATTACTATCACTCTTGGTGCAAAAGGGTAGTTTCGAACAAAAATGCGAGCTCATCTTTGCCGACTATGGTGCATAGCTAGATTTCTAGTTACTGATCGAAACATTTCGACTATACACGATTTGTGCGCTCTGAGGATGCGGTGCCGTCACGCTAAATTGAATGCGGAATTCTATTAACATATATTAATGTGTACATATTTGAAGCGTTGATCAAACTGATTTCATTAAATATTTTAAAATAGCAGCGGTATGGCCGAAACTTTTAATAGTGTTCGATATTCTCTTTCAAAGTTATTATAAAATTTAGCTAGTAACTGTTGCTTCGGCAGTTTACCGAACGAAAATTCCAATTAAAATGGCTTAATTCACTACCTGACAGCACCCTCATCACTCACGCATTTCTTCCAAGAGCAAACAAAAATTCCCGCCAATTTGGTTATGATTACTTACTGAAGAAGCAGACCAATAACAAAAAAGGGAATATTGTAGTGCTAGAACATGAAAGAAATACGCTTCACGCAACTTGTTCATCAGTAAAGACTTCCTTCATTAATTGACAGTCATTATATAATTTGCATAAATAATAATCGAAACGTTCAGTGCATACAAAGGATCGACAGCAAAGTACACAATTTCAAAAAATAAACTGGAAATTTTTGCGTTTCACAGAACACTAAAGGAAGTCTTCACCGTGCAATCAAAAGCAAAACAACCTGTTTCACGCGCTGCTTCGCTTGAGGTTCGGTCGGCAGGAGCAAATGAGCCGAGCGAACTCTCACCAAAGAGCACATCCGCCTCGGGTAGCACTCGAGGCGAGCGATTTTTTGTGCATCAACCAACCAACCGGTCGAACAACGAACGACGCCATATAAGGACCGATCGTTGCCATATAAGGACCGGTCGCTGAGCAGGCGGTGCAGTCGGCGCCGTTATGACGTCATACGACGCTAAGCCTCCACTTTTGGCCAGTCGTAATTACACCACCTGTAGACACATTCGAATAACACTACTGATCGATTGTGAATGGTCAGTCAGATCCAGTCAGGCAAAGCGAGGGGATCGCGAAAACGCGCACACCCAATGAGAATTAAAGTGATTGTTATCACTTTATCAATGAGCTAAAATGGGTTAACCGGCACAGTGCGTTTTATCTGTATTATCATGTGCCATTGCTGAATGAGTGCGAGTTATTTTTCCCGTTGATGTGAAAGAGAGGGCATTATAGAGTAGAGGGGATTTATAGCTTATGTAGATTTAAGAGCAGAGTAGTTGGACAAAGAGGATAGAATAAGATTAAAGTGGATATCATAAAATTTTCTTGATAAAATTTCGAAAATACTGAACAGATTAGTCATCAAAATGACCTTTTAAACCAAATTTCTCTTTTCAGCCTGATAAACATTGGAACAGAGCAGTTTCATCTTTCCCGAGTCAAATTTCAAAGCGCTCAAAAACAGTGACCTACTATAATAATCCGCAAACTGCTAGAAGAAATTCAGTGCATCGCTCATGAGTGCCGGTTGCATTTGTCTGTTTGATCATGCTCGTGTCACATAATTGCGTATTTTGCATTAAATATCAATCAACAAAGGGGATAAAAGAACTCACTTTTTATCGCGATGATGAGATTTGTTCCGATTAATTTGCTTCAATCGGTGAAAGACGTTCGTAATGTCTCGCGGCCGTCTAGGCGCCTCCTCAATTTTACTCGCCATAAGAACGCATGCCATCGCCGTATGCTAAAAAACAATTTGCTCAAACGATAGTCAAAGATTATCGATCAGTAAAAGTAATCTTAAAATGTAGTTGTATCTAATTTCAAAGCACTTTTCTTAATATGTCTATTTTAACGCGTAAAATCAACAAATGACTTTCATAGTTGGTGAAAAACAGTGTTTAACTGCCGAAAGAATTTAGACTAAGCACCGTCTTATATACCCATTTGTAACTTTTGAATTCGATTTCGTCAATATTGCATGCAAAGTTGCGTATTTCTATACAAGACGGTTTACTTTAGAGTAATATTATTAAACTTAACGTAAATAACAACGACTATATGCGTGTATCTCAATCATAATATTGATTAACTAAGAGCAGCTTAGTAAGGCTTGACAAAAACATCATGTGTTATTTGATCTCGCTAATGCTATGAGGACGTCAACTTCGTATTGCGCATGTAATATGAGATGGCTTAATGGATAATGAAAAGTCGTGATGAAGAGAGTGATAAAGCTTAGCAAGAGCCGACGGTACAAAGAACATGCGAGACTAGCTATCGTCAATTTAATACAATAGTGTCTAAGAATCCAAGGCTTAATCAAAACTATACCAATCATTGTCACCCAGAAACTGAGATTTAATTATTCAGCAAAACTATGAGAAATTCATCCAAAGCAAACACTCACCTCGAAATTATTCCTGACGAATGACTTTTGATAAAAATAGCGTTGATAGAGAATTTGGGCAGTCGCTGCGGCGACTTGAGGTAGCCTGAGCAGAATGGCAGCTGACTGAATTAGTTCGCAACCGAGAAATCGCAACTCTTTTTCCGCTTCTGCGTCCAATCCGTCCGCCAACGACGGCGGATTGCTCATTTTCTCGATCGGCAGCAGCCATTTGTCCGCCGAAATGTCCACTCGCGAGTACAATCGCGGAAGACCGAAGCTCGACAACTTCTGTGGTTTCGCTTTCACCGGCTCTTCCTGCTGACCCGTCTTGTCGGCCATGACTATCGAAGAATGGAACACGCAATCGAACCTGTAGCGGTTGGATTCGCAAAATAACACGCGATCCAATCACCGTTGTCCAACGCTTTTCAAACAAATGCCTCTTCTCGCGCTACGCATAAAATTGAGCAAAACACTGAAAAACTGGCGAAATGCGACGAAGACGCCTCCCACCGTACAGAACCATTCCAAGAAAACGATACAGTGCCGCGTGCGGTCCCGAAACGATTGCAGGAGCGCCACAATCAATTGTTCCAACTGCAAAAAGCTGGTGGCAGCAAAGTCTCCATCGCCACATCGATGCCAAGTCACTTTTCTTCTACTCTTAAAGCAATCTCGCTCTAAACCGATGCCTTTAAGCATGAAACTTACTTTTAACTTTGACGTTTCAATTCCACTTCGCCCAAACAGCAACGGTCGTTGTTGAACGATTTACAGTTGTATCCATGGCAACAAGGTGAATCCGTCGTCCTATCCGTCCCCTATCGGTTTCACGAAGACCAACGAAGTGTGGGCGGTCAAAAAAAATGGGGACCAACTGATAGTAATCTTGTTATCAAGATGTCGCAACTCTGGACGGAAATTTTCAATTCGAACCGATGGATACCGCCCGCGCTGTCGAGGTTGACCGCCGATGGAACCGCCTCCGATTGCTACGCTATTAGTATTAAAGGCGCCGAAATACCAAAGGTCTTCAATTGCTTACCTTTACACTTCATCTTTTGCACTAATGGGTTGAACTGGCGATATACTGATATTATATTTGATCATTATACTGTTCATGTATTCGAATTAGTGTTTGAAGTAAAAAATGAACTCGTGGTTCAGTTTCAAAACCCACGCAAAGGATACGATTAAAGACTGTTTAGTTACGATAATGTCTGTGACAAAGATATAACTGAGGGTATTGCAGCTTGATTCCCACTGCCAGTACCAACTGCGGGCCTGTTTCTACGATGCAGCCTATCACACTTTCTTCGGCAAACCGTGGCAGAGTCGATGGATCGATGGACGTCAGCGATTAACCTTCGACGAGGTTACATGACTTAAAATATCAATCCCCCAATTGGATCTCTTGACTGTATTGCATTTTATGAAATAGGAAATTTCGAAACATTGAGATTGCCGCTACTATTGATATTGGGTCGGATTGCCGCTGTCAATTGTTGCATAGGGACTAGATATTTGATCAATATAATCGATATAATCGAAATGAAGTATGAAATGATCGTGCTTTAAACAACTGAAAAGGTTTCTGTAAAAGAGTTCTTAGTAATTTTTAAACTTCGTGCACAAAACGATGATGAACTCGCGAACATACCTCTCATTTGCAAACTTCAGACACTATATATGATCGCTCCTCACATTCGTCAATCAACGATCATTTTTCGTTTCAGACACTGTTCTTTCACACAAAATTCAAGGAACAAGCTGTTGTAGTGGTGCTCGAGCTGGTAGCTAGAAATGTTGCTCAAGCAGGTCCAAATAATGATACTCCCACTTCATCAGCGGAACAGCTAGTCGGCTGGACAGTCGTCCGGCATTACAAGCTGGGTAGAGCAATCGTCGACTTCAGTCACCAAGGCCCGCAATTTACCAAGTAATTGTTCGCCGCTTCTTGCGTGTTTAAATTTCTTGAAGAGCTTAACGAATGCGTGCAAATTTTACGCACAATAACCAGCCACCCTAAAAAATTTCATGTAGCTGAAAGTTTTATGCCCTTACAAGGACGGCTTATGGAAGATTGATCGTGTGATTCAAATCGACGCCTATTCTACGAGGGGGTCTCTGGGATGTACTTATTCCAACAGGGACCTATTTCGCAAACGCTCAGTCGTTGAAATTTGAAACAAATTCAACATCATGTTTCAACCATACACCTCTAGTCAGTGGCATAAGACAGCCAAACTATCTCAGATTTCAGTGACTGAGCTATAGTGAAATAAGACTCAAGCATACGCCTTATTTTTTCTTGCGCATCCTTCAAAAAGGTTATCGTAAAGGATTTTGTACCCCCAGGCTCCGAGGACAAAAATTATAAATTTGGCGGCATCCCTCTCCCCACGTCAATCTCTGCACTCATCCAGTATCCCTTATAAGATATTATGAATAAACTAATATAACTTGTTTACGATGTTGGAAATCGAATCATATTTCAATAAACTCTTCAGATACCTCCTTAATGCCGGCACTCCGAAAATATTGCTTCTCATTCAAGAGCCAATCGATGATAACCCACAACTGCTCAAAAGTGCCGGCAACATCGATGTGGCGATTCAAACACACCGTTTACTGGCTCGAGCTCTCGACTTTGTCCCCGATAACTCAATTTTTGGCTTCATGGATATCGTGCCTGGTCTGGAATCGGCCAAAAGAGGTGTGACACTGAATATGTTACGATTAATGGGCGCAATTGTGAATCAGTAACCTAACCGAGGAGCATTGATGAAACATTTAATCCATTAAAATCCATAATATGGTCAATGGAAAGCGAGGCGAGATACCGGCGCACCTTTCCCATTCCGTGTTATAACGGCCGCGCTCACCATCCGCTTCCCAATGGCTATTGCAAGCGTATTCGCAGAGTTGGACATGGGGACATGAATGCACCTTGCAGGGGAGACATCGCCCATGGAATCCCCTCTGATTTAATTTCTTTAAACTCATTTGTAACCCTTTTATTTGCATAGTGACATTTTCCAGATCAAAGTGGACGTTTTCCAAATCAAAAATGACGCTTTTTAAGTCATAGCAATATGAAAAAAATAGCCTTTTTGATTTGGATAACATCCTCTTTGAACTGGAACGTGTTCCCTTTTATATGGCTCCTTATTAAAGTAATAATAGTATAAATAAAAGAGGAGAAATTGCTGCAGGTTCCGCGCTGGCCAATCCAGTACCCCGTGAACCGGCTCCATCTTGCGTCGACTCGCTGTCAGTTACCTTTGGTCCACACGCCGAACGCCTAGAAGCTGAACTGTGCGACTTGATCAACAGAGACCGACTCTTCAAGGATAACAAGAGACTCGCCGACCATAAAGACGACGAGATGGTCGTACTAGAAAGAAGAATTAGAGTAAATAGCACCTTTTTCTACGAAATCGGTGGCAATGTTGCAACTTAGTTGCTAACTGGGACCATGGCAGTTCACCGACTTGGACAGTTCACCGACTAGGGCATTTCACCGACCGTATAATTCACCGACCGGACAGTTCACCGACCAGTTCTATTTTTGACAACCTTTGTTAGGCCGGACAGTTCACCGACCGGATAGTTCACCGATCTTTTTTTGACCATACAATTCAATGACATGAGTTTTCAGTGATAAGATATTTCATTGACAAGCAGTGAAATATTAATAGCTGAAGCAGAGGAAATGTAATTGCCATTTAGCTGAATTGATTGCTTACACATGTTTTTTGTTTTGAATAGCAGCACACTGGTAGATTGACAGAACAATAACTGACAGAGGCTTTACAATAGCAACGGAGGTCAATTGAATGGGTTGACATAGTTAATTCAAGAGACAATAAGTGACCTAGTGATCAGTATATAAGGCAAGATATCTTGTTGAATGCATCTCAACTGCTCTCTCGCATTGCTCTACTGTACTTCATCTACTTACTTGTATCTCCCTTATTTTTCTGTCTCTCTCTGTCTGCCTACTTTTCCCGCATCGCTACCGTCGAATATGGAAGAGGTATAGTTGAATTTAGAGCGTACTTAAGAAAATAAATTCAAATACAGGTCCTCCGCTTGATTAAGTCGTCGCGATCGGGGGCTGAGAACACCCACTTTGGGGTAGCTCACCCTACGATGTGGGTAGCGCTGGAGAAGCTTGCCAGCTACCAGCAGCACATCGACTGCGACTATGAAGACCTCATTTCGCAGCGGCACCCGACCACGACACGTCCCCGATCCAAGTGGCTCAAGGCGGAGGAGCGTAAGCTAGCCTGTGTCAAGGGCTATGAGCAGATGGCGAACAAGCTCGATTACCTGCGAGGAATTGCTCACAACCTTTCGCTTTGATTATTGTCTTGCTGTCTTTGTTCTCCTGCCTACTCTTTCGATTGACATCTGCACTACTGTTTTCTCTTGACCGCATTTGAGTAAGCTAACTAACATTCAATAGTCTCAACTAAGCTACTAGTTATACTCAACAGCAGAACAGTCAGGGAAAAAAATGTCGGTGAACTATCCAGTCGGTGAACTGTCCGGCCGAGCAAAGGTTGTCAAAAATAGAACTGGTCGGTGAACTGTCCGGTCGGTGAATTGTCCGGTGGGTGCAATACCCCTGTCGGTGAACTGTCAAAATCGGTGAAGTGTCCGCGCCCCAAAGTTACGACTTTAAATTATGTGATTGGCTGTAGTGCAGTTGTGATTTGGACTAGAGGCCGCGGGAGTTGTTTGTCAATGGGAATTTTCATTTTTTCAATGTGCGTCCGACTAATAGTCATGCGCCTAAGAACTAATAGTCCCCTGAAAGAACTAATGGAAAACGACATTTCTCTTAAGTGTACCAAAATTAGGTATTTCTGGAAAAGTAGAATGACTGCTCAAAAAAATTAAACTGAGATGCAGATGTTTAATGGAGAGCGAGCTCTTGAGACCCAAGTCATTTCGCACTATTATATCACACTTCAGGAAAGGTTGAAAGTCTTCAGAAAAATGCATGAGGTTTAAGATAAGCTTATCATCTTGGCATTTCCTAACGCTTTTGTCAAGGTAATGTAGGCAAGAGACTTGTTCGCAACTCACATTTAAGAGGTATCGCAGAATGTAAGCTCTAATGATAGCTTATTCAACAGCATACAATTTAACAAATTCGTAAAGGAAGAGTTCTCATATTCAGCTCTAAATATGTTCAGGATTACTCGCATATTTGTTCACATTTTCTTTGCTTAAGCAACACTCGCAGTATTGCCAATTTTCTAAGCGAAACTCACTGATGGGTTCTTACTGCCTTTCAAATAATCGAAGGAATAGCGTCATTAGGATGTTTCTACCTACTCTCTAAATCGAGTTCATTGTTTTCACACCAAAAGAATAATTCATTGTTTTAATGAAGTTGTTCATTGAAAAATCAATAATGTACGTTGAAGTGCAAAACATTGGAATGATTATTACAATGAACTACTTCATTAAAATAATGAATTATTCTTTTGGTGTGAAAACAATGAACTGCTCATTGAAAAACAATGAACTCGATTTAGAGAGTACGCTCTAATAATCATACTAATCCAGGCGAATAAAGCGCTAGCAAATAAATTTAGGTCTTCACTCTATTTATGAGACAGTGTCATGCGACGCTAAGTGAAGCGTAGCAAGACTTGGATTACGACCACGCAGGTTTCGATAGCTTCTCTGAGCGTCACATGACACGGTTTCATAAACCGAGCGAAGATACAGAGCTATTAGCGAGCGAAATATTCGCAAGAATTAGTGTGCGTATTAGCGCATAGGTAGATACAGGCTAATGATGCTTTTCCCTCGATTAACTGAAAGGCAGTCATAACCCATCAATGATTGTGCTAGGAAAACTGAGAAAACTGCACGGGAAGCATTACTAAACGAAATGTGAAAAAGTTAGCGAGCAATCATATTCTTGGATCGTAGCCGACGAAAATGATACTTTATAAACTGCCAACCAATCACTGGGGCGCGTTACTGTATAATCCTCTCACTTTGATCGCGCGCTTTTAATTAAATGGCTGATCTCACCTTAAAATCAACGTTATTCAAACAGCGGGGAGTAATGTGCTCGAATTTCAGCGTTCGCTATCTACCACTCAGTTTCCTATAAGAAAGTATAAAGGAGAACAAGTATTCATCAATGTATAAACAGTACAAAGAACGTTGTCTTCAAATGAAAGAAATGGAAGAAGGACACATAAAAAACAAATATCTGCATGCTGCAATCATCAAACTGAAAAATATTCTGAAAAAAATTGACATTGACATTGTTATTCCAACACAGAATTATCTCCATTTCTTTAAATGGATTGCTAAAAAAGTACTCTGGGCAGCAATTCTGCTCCTTTTTTCTATTCTTACAACTATAGGTTGCTTGGATCTCCTATCTCAATACATCTATGCCGTAACTACTACGAAAATTGCTGTCAACAAAATTAGAAATGTTCCATTTCCATCGTCTACAGTCTGTTTGCCTATGTATGCAGTAGACTTGTGCAAGCTTGATGAAAATTTCAATACTGAAAATGCGAGTGAGTATTTACATGCAGAAGTCAGCGAGTACTTTGAAAATCAGCATCATGATAAGGAAACATTTCTTAACGGAAGCTACTGGTCTCCTGCCCTGCTTTTAGTTGTTTATAATTATACATCACACTTGCACTTTCTTGAAAACAATGAATGGACTATGGACACTGAACGGAATTTTTCGGAATATCAGATAGAGTTGCAAAATAAGGATTGGTGGGAAGCGGCAGGAACACTGGAAAAAGAAATTAAGATGTTAAATATCAGTATCCGCGAGTTAGCGCAAGCGGTTGGGCAAGCTATCGCAATAAAATTCAACCTCGCTATAACTCGCTATACTACCTATGATGGACGTATGCATTCATCATATTTCGACTATGAAACACGTTTTGTCGGTTCAAGTTGGATATGTTATAATGTTAACTTCACTGGTTTAGTCATCACTTCACAAGAAGAGATGATTATTGTAGAGGTTGATATGACACCGTTGGATAGTGCTCTGAATGGTTCACTTTTAGAACGGGGAAAGTGAGTTTATCAGATTTTATTATACTTTTGTGGTCTCTCTATTGATTTGAACAACAAACAGAAAAACTCTATTGCGTCCATTTTCATAGAAAATAAGAGTAAGGAAAGATCGAGATATCTCCTGATGCGACCGTGGCATCATTGAAACTAATTTAGACGGAAAGAGAGTTGTGCCAAAGAGACGTTCTTTTTATACAAGGTGTATGTGAATCTGCGCGCTAATTTTCTTAAATATAAATGTGTCTGCCATCTTCCTACCAAACGAGCTAAAACCGCTAACATACTAATGGGTTAAAAGCTTTTTAAAAAATTGTACAATTGGCTTTGAGCTGGCTGATTATAGAATGATGCTTATCACGGTGATTTGCCTTTATAGTGAACGATGTTGTACTGCCTTTCATTAGGACTGCAAAATTTTGACACTCTAGAGGCTGGGTAGATATGAAGGCAATATGTTGCGCTTAGCTCTTTTCATCCATCTTTGGCGCGAAATCGAATAAGTACGTACATGGAGGGCGTACTATTGCCCATTACCTTGGTCATAACGCTGTTATCTATTCCTTTTCTACTTTGTAGTAAGAGTTGATTCATCTCGAAAATATGCTGCTTGTCGTTTGCTTAATTAAAGCCAAATTATTACCTTGAATCTTTCGAAACAAAGCTAGTTTACTACAGGTTGGCGCAAAAATTCGTGGACACTTTTTGAGCAATTTTTTGAATGAACAAGCACATCGCTAAATTTTAGCAAATACAGTCAACTGCTGGAGTTCTGTTTCGTGCTCGGTTGTTGAGCGGTTGTGTGCCGCTTTTCTCCTTACCACGATGGGATCCCCCCTCAACATGTCTTAGCCGGCGCGAGGGGTACCAGCTTTTAACTCCACATGCGACACCACTTCTGTTTGGGCATTATAACATCCTGAGAATCGCCTAACCGTTGAGGCTAAGCAAATTTGAAGCCGAAGCTGAGCAATACGCCAACACTATTTAAGTCAACGAAACACGCAATTCCGGCCGTAGCTACCAAAACCTTCCCTCCTGCTACATGCTTTACTACGCCGACGACGACACCAACACCACTGCAAGCATCGGTTTCAACATCCCCACATCGTTGGCATTCATTCAGGTGCACACGCTCAATTACACCGACAACGACGACAGCATTGACTACGACATCAGCGACGACGACGACCACGACGGCATCAATGATGAAAATGACAGTGGCGTCGACAACAGGACCATTGCGGGTTACGGTGTCTACATATTCACGTCGCTAACGTTCATCTAATTGCACGCGCCCGCGTGAATGGTGAAGAAGACGATGGCGCGACGAATTGTTAACGAGTGGAGGCGGCGAAGGCAAGATTCAAACGGCAGCGCAGATAGTTGTGGTGATCGCATGTGGAGAACTACTTTCGGAAGGACTGATTTAGTTATGGAAATAAATAAAGTCAACTGCCTCTATATCATCTACCTTTATAACGTCGGTCAAGGGGCGGCCAAAGACCGACGTTACAAACACAGTTGACTGTACACCATTTTATGGCATTTTTTCTCATCATTTAAATGGTCTATTTGCGAAAATATAGCGATGTATTTATTCATTCAAATAATCGTTAAAAATGTGTCCACGAACTTTTGTGCCACACTGTACTCTAGTTCCATTGCAGATTTAAAATTTTGTATGCTCCGTCGGCTGATTTTCACATGGATTTGAAAATACTGGCTAGTAATAATTCAGACAGTCAACGTTTGCTAAAAAATAATAATTATCGTCGGAGAACGAATTATTACTTGGGATGGACCGGCTTTAGCGCTTATACTTTATACGATGTTATTCAAGTGTATCGATTTATGCCCATTATCAACGGTCAGCAGCAATGTTCGGAAGTAGGATCGATGGAACAATGTCGGTAAGTTATACAGCTAGTCCCAAATAATTCCCCGATTTTTGAATTTGAATGAATATGCATAGACTGAACGGATTTATGCAAATTTTTTTACCATCACCGCGCTGAAGGAATTTTGTGTCAAAAAAGTTAATGACCCTAAATTTAGGGGTACCCCCTTTCTTTTCATTTTCAGCGTGAGTTAAAGTGAGTGAGTGAGGCAAACCGTGCCTCATTACGATCGAATATGTTTAAGCGCGCATGAATTTTAGTCGGTTGGCAGTAGTTAGATTATTATAAACCGAGCTCTACCTTACCAATACGTACGAAATATTGCACGCATGTACAAAGAGCGGTATCCTTTTGAGGCAGGGTTGCCAGGTCGAAAGTTGCTTTTTAAGTAAAATGTTAATGAAATTTAAGAATTTTTTAAGACAAGCGCTTCCAAATTAAGACAAAATTTAAGACAAGATATTACATCGTTATTACGACTTTTTTGAATTTTCCTTTTTTATGAAAAAGAAGAATAAGCTTTAGTAGTAACATCTGATCTCCAAGAAAGACAAAAAAAAGACAAGATAATCGCAAAATTTCAGCGAATGACAAAAATTTACACGTTTGCCTGCTCCGTTTTTGTCTTAAATTTTTTTGTGTCTTATAAGATTTAAGACAGCACACCTATATTTAAGAAAAACTCTTAAAAATAAATATAAATGGCAACCCTGTTTTGAGGGAAAATTATGTAACAGAAGTTTTTGCCGCGATATCTGAGATGAAAATGGTGTATTTTGCAGTGCACAATGCCGCGCATCAATGATCAAAAATTTGTGCAACTGTACAGCGACAGCTTTGACAACTTTGGAGGATATTAACGGTGAATGCACACTAACGACTTATGGAAACTGCTCGATATATGACGCAAATAACCATTCTATGTGCGACTGTTTGAAACCTTGCACACGTTGGGATTACGAATTAAAGGAAGCTGGTTTTTATGTTCCCGATTCAAATTATTATGGTAGCATTACAATTCGGCTCGCAAAATTCGATTATCGCATTTTTGAGCAAACTTACCGTTGGAAAATGGAAGGTTTTATTGGAGCTTTTGGTGGAGCACTCAGCTTGTGGCTAGGAATAGATTTCCTTATGGCTATCAACTTTTTCTCTATAGTCGTGACGAAACTGATCAAAATGATTACCAAGAGGTGAGGATGAACAGATGTATGAGATTTTGAAAGTTAAAATTCTCGAACAAGCCAATAACTAGCGAATTTTTGCTTGACAATTGAGGTTGTATGTAATAATCAAAACAGTGAAACACAATCACGTTTCAAAGGATCACGAATCTTAGGAATTTTGTTTTTCTTGGATTCTTTATATTAATCACTGTCAGGGGAGGGGGCACGGTAAAATCTGCATGACAGAGTGGGGCTAGGACTACTCATTTAGTGGAATATAGAGTTTGTATCGAAAGATGTCACGTTAACTTAATGAAATGCGTATTATGCTCATATGACAAAATGTTCTTTTTGGGATGTCCAACCATGCTAAGCGCTAAACTTTAAATTAGGCGTGGTAGCTGTGTGTTGAAAAAGAAAACTCACGAACGGCTTTCTTGCATGTGGCTCATTTAATGTTCTGTCCTAGTGCCTGAACAAAAACTATACCATTTTAGAGAATCTTTCAAATATTTATTCTTCTTTATCAACGGAATAGGGACTAATACAGCAATAATTAGTGAAGAGCACTGCGTTAGTCGTCAGAATTTTTGCCTGTAACCGCTGCGAATCGTCCACAGGTATCTCCTACTTCGTGGAATGGCGCGGAATTAAGACGCTCGCCTTTAGTAACTGCTTTTACATCTTGTCAGAAAATTTTTATGTGAAATTTTCGTGAAATCATTCAAACACATATTTTTTGTAGCGATAAAACAGGTGGTCAGATTAAATGTGATTCTTCAAAAACGATACAGTAGCATTTTCAGCACAGTGCACATTTCAGTTGTTATTATTCTGATATCGCTCTCCTGCAAATTTATGCTCATATTAAAACAAATTCTCTTTCAGCACGCAGCCATCAAGTTGCAATGCTGTCATTAATCACGGACACAACTACTCGAAAAAACAAGAAGATGTACAGAAAGCAAACCAAGCAATAGAAAGGAAAGAAACTGAAAGAAGAACCGCTAACGACGAACTATTGGCAATTAAAGCAATCAAACCATCCAACTGGAATTGTTTTAAAGTACTTTCATTTATTGTTAATTTAATATTTTCTTTAGCTACAGTTATCTTGTGCATTGTGCTTTTTCATCAGTATTTTTCTGATCCACCTATAATAGAGATGAGCATTCCATATGATGAAGCATTTGAACTCCCAAAATCAACAGAAATAATTCTACCGATGTATTCAATTGACCTGGAATTTGATATAGACGAAAATTCATATAGAAAAAAAGTTGAGGAGTACTTTGGACACCATCTAATGAATAAAGAAGCATTTTTGAGTCGTTTCGATGCATGGCCCCCAGAAATTTTTGCATTATGCTTTAAATATTTGGCATATCTGAGTGCCGTTGAAGGCACCGATCTTGATTATTTGGATACGATGAACTTTTCTGATCAAGCTTTGTCTAGAAATTACTACTTTTTCTGGAGTATTTATCCTGACGAATGGTATTATGCAGCATTCCAGATGGAGAAAAAGCTTAGCCAAATGAAAGTTACAATCAAAGAATTGAAACTGACAGTTGCTGAAAAGCTGAAGACCGCCTTTCAGTTATCACTAACTTACGTTTATGCAGTTGATGGAGTTGTAACAAAGGAAAATGTGTCGACAATAGAAAACACTTGCATTAGCGATTACCGCATGTGTTTCAAGGCGGACTTGTCGAACAAGCCAATTAGAAGACCCGGAGATTATATAAAAATTTCCTCGTTTATAAATCATTCGATTCTTCCTCTGAATGGAGACCCGTAAGTCTCTCTTCCATTCGCACCGTGTAGTGACACGCTTTTTTAACTGCGACAGCTCAGCATCTTATTACTGTTGAAACTTGCAACCAATTTATTATACAATATTTAGTAAAGTAAATCAGAGTCATCAGAAAAACCTCTATTATAATCGTACAGTCCTGGAAAAAGTGAAGTCATTCAATAACCAGTATCGATTAAAAGCGCTTTGCTCACTGAATTTGATCAAAGATCAAATGTCTATTGTCGCTATCTTAAACAGTAGCTAAAGTTTTGGCGATAGGAAGAGTTACTCGCTAATAAATAGCAAATAATCTAAGGTGATATCATTTTTTGAAGAAAGTGCTCTTTGCGAGATGCGGCTAACGCTTCGTCGCATATGAAATTTACCAACTTGCAGTAAACGTCAAAAATGAGAGCTTTTTCCACGAACACAAACACACCATTTTTACTTTATTAAGGATATTTCTCAAATAATACAGCCTTCTTTGCCGATTTAATTGCATAGAAGTGGCCTTATTAACGTGAAAATAATGTAAAACTGCACTAGTACTTTGTTGCCATGCTTTTCATGTCATACAAATTTGGCAGTGTTGTGAACTGAAGGCACTGAGTCACGAGACTGAAGGAAGACTGCGTCTTCGCCATCCACCAAAGAGACCATTTCAGGTCTCACACGTAAATCCAAAACTATTAGAAGTGTTAGTGATACAACGTGACCCCGCTTACCGAAAAAATCATATCTGATATGCTCAGTTTGCTCAATAGTCGTTAAAATGGCTCCTAAGGGCAGCGTTCAAGTATCCAATTCACTTCGATTCTGTGTTCTGCCAAGTTTTGAGTTTTTGGTCAACCGGGTCACGCTCTATCAGTCTGTAGTGAATGTGTCATGGAGGACGTGCCTTTGAGTGTACAGAGAAAGATTATAGCGTCAATGACTCTGTGTTTAAATAAAATTTTGTACGTATATAGCTATTTGCCATTAATATCTTCTTTAGGCCTTCTCTATTTGTGGATTTCTATGGCCGAATCATGAAGGCCTTTTCTGACAAGTTTGATGATGTTGTCAATATGGAAGGAGTTTATGGTTTTTCGACCACCTTTAAAGTATTCACTATTGATGCATATCGTAAGATTCCATCGGTTAAAGAAGAAACAAAGTGCATAAATTATGAAAAGAGAGATCAATGCCGGTAAGAATATTTACAATTGCACTGAACACCGCTGCGATATTTGCATTTTGGGGAAGGAGTATTGACACAGATGCATGCTCTCTGGGTTGGCTAGGAAGGTGTTGCCGAAATCCTCCAAATCCCGATCTCCATAAAATTAACGATTCATTTTTCCAGAAGATCTTTCTTCCATACCCTGTTCTTTTAAAATATTCTGTTCGTTCGAATACATCGCAACCAACTTGATCAATATTGTGTGCACGTTGGCCGCACGAAGCAAAGAAATTATATAAATCCAAATACAATTTCAGATGGCAATGTCGAAGTGAAATGATTTATAAGAAGTGTAATTGCACAACAGTGTCCCTTCCATTGCCCTATTTGCCACTTGGGCCTGAATGCTCTTTTTCAATCTACAATACATGCTTGCAATATTCAAAGCAAGATGATATGCATTGTATCCAGCAATGTTTGAAACCTTGCGAGAAGTGGAAGTATCGAGTTGACTTGGAAAAACGAGTACCTCTTCAAAGAAAAAATGAAGCAATAATTCAAATACAAGTGAAGAAATTTGATTATGCTGTGTACGTGGAGAAGTTACCTTGGACGTACGAAACATTTGCGGGTGCAATTGGTGGTGCATTAGGCTTATGGATGGGGCTCGATTTCGTCATTATGATCGGCGCTGTCTCGGTATTTCTTTGATATTCTCTTTTTCTTTGTTGCACAGACCATCTATTTCTTTATTTATCTGTTTGTTATTGGAGGACGCCCCACGGACCTAGCCATAGGCAATGCCTAATTAAATCGGGGTTCTATAGATCAAGGCCGCTTTATGCAGCTTCTTTTACTTACCCCATTTGAATAAGCGTCCTCTCGTGGCGAACCTCCAAGACTTTGCGGAATAGGACAATATTTCCGCTTTAAGATCACACGAGGATAGGGGGTTGAACTAACATTGTGAATGCAAAGGACCTAATAGGGCTTATCTTACAATACTCAAGATTCAGTTGTTATAGCGTCTTGTTTTGGTAATTGAAAGGGCCATCATGTCGTGCTTAGACCTTTTACATCTGAACTAAGCAAATTCGGTGCATTTTGTTAATATGAGTATGTTCCTTGTTCAGTAAAAAATTCAGGGATAAATACTCATTCCAGGATGTAAATGTCCTTTCCAGTAAGTGATCAAGTTCGTCACTCACTGATAATCAGGGGCTCTAAGCTCAGCAGTTTCCAGGTGAAACTCATCTACAACTATACAATGCACGCGTTCAGTTGTAGCAAATTCAAATAATGTTTAAATTAACATAAACGTGGGGTTAAGGGAGATGACGTCGACGGAACAGTAAGTGCAAGGAATGTGCTGCCATTGGCACCAAAACAAGGCGCTTCAGTATAAAATACTAAATCCAAACGCTCGGATGTAAATCGAAATATAATATGGTTTTGCATGGATGAAATTTGGTATTGGCGAAAGCATAGAAATGTTATACTTCGCCTAAACCGCAATGACGTCTCTGACGGCGCACTATCATCTATGCTTGCGATTGAGCTGTCATTGCGGTTAAAACTGAGCGCAACATTTCTGCACATGCGAATGTACCATATTCTTTCCTAGCAAAACATCAACATCATTATTTTCACTTCACCGTCTCGGCTGTAGTATACGATACTTACACTCTATATTTCGGTGTAAACAATGATTCGTATGAAACTGATAGGCAATCAAATATTCAAAAGCCATGGGATTAGGATTATAGTTTATTGAACTGCAAATAATTACAATAGTATCCAAATATCTGTAATGAAAATATACTATGGTTAGGAATATGAGTTTTTAGGCGGACTCTTCCAGTTATTTGTTTGTCGTTGAACCGAGACTCACTTACTTTTACACAGATGGAAAAGGGTTGAATACGAAAGACAGAGAATGAGGATAACGTAGCACACGGGACACCGGAAGCAAGCGCAACACACACATGCAACACACAAAGCGCACATACGAAATCATGACCTTTGCGAAATGGCTGTACTGTACAGGCGTCTAGGGACCCACTTGGGGATTCGAATCCCCAACAGAACACATTTGGATGGCTTCAAGCTATTAAAGAGAAAAATGATTGCAGGAACTACTTGGTTATATTCTGGCACGACTACTCCAAACTGTGGGGCTGAAGAAAATGAATGCTAGGTAAGTATTTAGTGAATAATGGTAATGCATGTTTAAGGGCACGACGTTAGCGGCGAAATGCTTTGCGCTTTGCCTTGAAGTATCGTTCGAGACAGTTTATAATGTTCAGGTTGGGAGCCAGTTCTTCCAATGCATATACTTTCCCTAACTAGTCTTGACGCCCGACCTTTAACCATCAATACTCATTAACAATTACCTCATTCTTTCAAGTACTTCATTACTACTTCATGGTTTAGTTACTAATGTATTTCTAGCCCAACGGTACCAGAGCAGCACTTGTCAAATGGAGCAAGTAAAAAAAATCAAGAAGAAACTAAACAGCTCTATTCCGCTTCGGTTATTATGACGCGGTCGAAGAAAAGTTTTAAGATGGTAATAAAAGCACTCTATTCAATGAAGCTGGTTGACATACTGAAAGTGACCGTGGTCAAGACATTTTCGGATTTTCTCGTTATACTCTTTTGTTTTCTGACATTCCGCATGTGTTTGCTATCAACCAAACAGTATCTGAAAAATCCAATAACAACAAAAATGCAATTTTTATTGAACGACACGTTCATCATGCCAACGTCTACACTCTGCGTGCCTGTCTATCAAAACGGTTTGAACCGTAGGCTTGGTTTTAAAGCGGGAACAAACTATACATCAATGGTGATGGAATATTTTGCTCAAAACCAGGAAAACAAAGAAGCACTTTTGAATGCAGTTGATAAGGAATGGCCACTAAATATGTACGCCATAATTTTTAAGTATCTTTCCACTCTCAATATAGCTGAAGACAGCAGTTTGGAATTAAGCGAACTTTGTCCTCTTGAACTGACATCCTCTGACCCCTGCCCCGATAGATTTCCGTTATGGGACAATACATGGAAAGCCATACTAAAACTTGAAACGATACTAAAGCGGATGAATGTTTCTAGAAGCGAGCTTTTACAAAGCTTTGGACAACAGACATTGAAAATTTATAATATTTCCATTCTTTACATTGCCGAAGAAGACAAAGAACACAATCAAAGCAACACAATCGAAATAAGAGAAACGTCGAATGTCGACTTTGACTGGGGAGTATGCTTCAAAATAAATTTTGATGGCGCAGAGATTCGATCAGAGGTCGAACTACTTAACATATCAATCGACAGCCATGGTCTGCACGACCTATATAATTACAAGTACGCAATTTGTTAATAAATGTTTAATTCGTTCTATAATTATATCATAAATTATTAAAAATCGCTCAATAGTCATGAATATTGCATATAGTTATGAAATTTTTCCTGCAAATTTTACGAGCAAGAGTAATATGTATTTTGTCATACAATTATGAAAAATGCCTAAATTCCCAACATAAATGCATATTATTATCTCGGTGGCGATTGTGTATGGTAATACTGTATTAGAAGTACAGTCGAAACCGGATAAGTACTATAGATGCGTCGGTCCACTGGACCGAATACCGAATTACTCGGTGCACCGAGCACTTTTGGCACTCGGTGCACCGGACCGGACCGGGACCGACCTGTTTTTCCGTGGACCGAGCTTTGGACCGGACCGAGTAGCTTGGACCGAGCATAACTCGGTCCGGTCCAGGGTTGCGCTACATGGAAAAATTTGCAAAAAAAGGTCGACGGACCGGACCGTGGACCGACGGTATTTAGTGCTGGACCGCGGTACTTGGTGCTGGACCGCGGTATTTGGTGCTGGACCGGACCGGGACCGGGACCGACCTCACTGAGCTTTGGACCGGACCGGGACCGGGACCGACCCAACAGAACCTTGGACCGGACCGGGACCGGGACCGACCCAACAGAACCTTGGACCGGACCGGGACCGGGACCGACCTCAAAAATCCTGGACCGACGCATCTATAATAAGTACACACCGAATAAGTGCACATTTTTTGCAAGCCCTGTGTGCAACATTTGTAACGAATCATGGCCGGATAAGTGCACAAGGGCGTGATCCCACCCAAATGTCACTCAAATATCTGCGCATATGATGTGAAGTGCATCAAAGCAATGTCTATATCAATCAAAGGGCCTTTCAAACATCTTTATTTTGAAGCTTTGTTTAGTGACAAGGACTGTTTTATATCCCAATTCCATTTTAACAAGAACTCCTAGTCAGATTTATATGAAAAATATCCTTTTTGATTTGGAAAACGTTCTCTTTGCTTCGGAAAGTGTGCTTATTAAGTGGAAATGCTATGTAACTAATTAAATATGCCTATTCTAAGGATTTGAGCAAAAATCAAGCCAAATTAGTGCATATAAGCAAAAGTCGGATAAGTGCACAAATTTTTTCGTGCTGGGTTTGTGTACACTTATCTGGTTTCGACTGTAATTATTTGCTATTAAATCGAAACTTGCTTTCTTTCAAATATTATTCATTTACGGGGAGGCACAAAACTATGTGTTTCCCTACCAAAAATTCACTTCTATGCATCGGATGCGCGAGTTTTATATACCATTCGGGAGAGCGTGAAATTCAGTAAAAGTGCCCTCACGGTGCCCCAGGTTTGTACTAGCGTGTGATATT
This sequence comes from Plectus sambesii, assembly GCA_002796945.1. Taxonomy (NCBI): domain Eukaryota; kingdom Metazoa; phylum Nematoda; class Chromadorea; order Plectida; family Plectidae; genus Plectus; species Plectus sambesii. Next base: position 41,157 of record NIUQ01000300.1, read on the forward strand.
TTGTCTAATACTCAGTCAAGGGTGTTTTTTAAGTTTTAAATTTTTTCTCTTAATTTAAACAAAAATCCGCGCCTGGTAGGACTTAGAACTTTTCACGCCCGTTTTATTGATACCCTGATGATAATTTAATACTACCTAGCTTTCGCCCCAGCTCTACCACCAGTTTCTGTATGGAGGCCCTATTTTTACATTTTTGCTTTTTCGATTTAATTCGAGTTCTAATTCAGCAAATGCTATGACACGCAATATTAAATTTGGAATCGAACGCTATTTTTACTTTACATTGACGTCTATTTATAGCTGAGCATTTTGAACCACTAGTAAATTCACTGCTTTTAACCGTCTGAGGCACCGTGTCACTGTTGCACGTGATTATGTTACGCTTGCGCTGTATCCTACTGACTGGTGTATCCGATTAGTTGTATGTCCCTTTGGCCCGAGAGTAAATAGAAGAATTGAGCGAAGTCAAATATCTAAGAACACAACAGTTACATTCAATCAAACATTTTAGGGTTAAATTCGGCTAATTTGTATTCTGAATAATTTGAAGAGCAGTATAATAAGAAAGTGACAAAAATTTTATTACGATAAATTGTGGCACTCATCGTTTCTTAACAGTTGTCTTACTCATCTACTCATAGGTAACCTTATTAATCATCCCATTTGTTTTATACCCTTATCGTCTATGAACATCACTGATGTAAAAATATTTCAGCTCGATATACTTTGATATGTATGGAAATTATCGGCCTGATGAAAGATTCTACGAACGTATTCTTGTTGATTTTGGAACTCGCTATATATATATTATCGGCGCCAAAGAAGTTGATCAGATTTTCCCAGGAAAAAAAGAAGACCCAGACTGCGATGAATATGTGTCACCAGAGATTTGCAGGTATAAAATGATCCATAAAAGGAAATGTAAGGGGGACCATTTTTTCAAACAGCGTTCACGCTAATTTTGATATGTTTAGGGGTACACCAGGCTCCCTAAGGGGTGCATCCAGAAAAGAATTACATCGATCGAAGTTTAGGCCACGGACTATCCAACAGTGTAATCATTTTGGTACAATTCTCATTTCCCGCAAAATGTGAATCAACTATGCGTTTTTGTGGCCCACCCTGTAGATCTTATATTTCAATGGACTAATTGATCAGTTTAACGATTAATTCTGTGGAAAATCAGATCATAACCAGTTTTCTTCCCACAGAGGCAGAGAAATGGCTGCTGGGCAATAACCGCACTTGTATGCATCTTTTGACTCATTTTTTCTGTGCTGAATTCTAAAATATTTGCCCTTTAACTTTTTGATAACTCACTTAGAGAATCTCTTGTTTACTTACTTCATATCTAAAGTGTTTTTTCGGTACCGTGAAGGGAAAATTGATCACTGATTAAAGAATGTATAAAAGGCTTCCGGGCATTCATATGGACTAATTCGTGCTCTTACTATAGGTTGGAATGTCGTGCGAGACTTATCAAAAGGTTGTGCAACTGTACGGCGGCAAGCTTACCAATACGAGAAGTGTCAAGTGTATCCGATGAATGTACATTGGCTGTTTATCAGAATTGCTTGAAATATTACGCTAGTGATGACTTTGAATGCCGAAAAAATTGCTCGCGGTCGTGCAGACGCGAGACCTACCAGTGGAAAGTGGACAGGGTAACATACAGCGGGAACGAAAATCGCTTAAATTTGATACTAAAAGTAGAACAGTTTGGTTATGCGATATTTGAAGATGAATATGAATGGACGTTTGTAGAATTTCTGAGTGAATTTGGTGGCAATCTTGGTCTTTGGATGGGGCTCGATGTCAAAATGGTTTTAGGAGAAATTTTCTCAATAGTTTTTGTGATTGGGAAACAATTAATGGCATACATTAGTGCAAAAATTGCATGAAATGCTGTGATTGTAATTTGAGAACAGTTCGAAGAGATGATGAATCATGAAAAGTTTTTGCTTATGGCTGTTTTAGCGCTGATTGTGAAATATTTTTTGTGGCCATTATTTTGTCGCTATGCAGGTACGCTAATTTGATTGTTGATAGTGACTGGAACGTGTACATGATACTTTGTGCGTACCTCGTTCTGAACCAATTGGAATAAATAAATATTCTTGTTGTTTGCAGTGTCGAGATATTCGAAACTAGGCGTCTATACGCAATGACGTACAACAGAAGAAATAATAATTTTTACAAAGTAGATCAAACACTATTTAGATATTCTTGAGGAGACATTTAAAAGTAATAAGATAACTAAACAATGAAACAAAAACGCTAAAACAGTGTAGAGGCGAAACGAGCTGTCACTCAAGTGATTGAATTGGTCAATTTACAGCTCTTTCCTCCTAAAGATCGTTTCAACGTTTTGGTTGTGTCGCGAACTTCCGCGATATTTTTTTTTCATTAGCTGGTTTCGACCCGACGCCCGTTCGGGTTTTTTCTATTATGTATAGAATGGCACGGCCAAGCGCGAATACGAAGTAAGACCGGAAGGCGAAAGCAGAGACGTGTCAGATCGTAACGGAGAGAAGGTTAAAGAAGAAAATTGTGAAGTCATTTTAACCAATTGCTTACTTATTATCTCGTATGTTACCTGCAATAAAATTCTTATATACTCATTCTTTACATCAAATCCATTGAACCACTTATAATAGTCAACCTCTTATGTCTATTACCGCGACATTCTCAATGCATAACGACCGATAAACATGGTCGGTCATTAGGATTGTGAGTCATCCCTAAAAATAATGTCCGTACTTGTCGATCCCATAACGGTCGAATCAATCTGATTAAAATATTGTCAAATAAGCTCTATTCCGAGAATTTCCCTTTAGATTGCTAATTTGTTGATTCGCTGCAATACTTCTGTGATTCTCCATGTGAATGACAGATAAATATGGTCGGTCATTAGGATCGAGAGCCGACGGTAGAAGTGATGCATAAAATGTATTATTCAGGTTGTTTTAACGAAGTCCGACTACAGTGCAAACCGGACAAGTGCACATGTTTTTCAATTCCCCTGTGCAAGTTTTGTATGCAGTCGTACCCGGATAAGTGCGCAACCTGGATGATGCATAAAAAATTTTCTTGCCGGATCAAGGTGCACTTATCAGGGTTTCATTTTATTTGATTTTCGTACAACTTTTTTATTCTGCACCAATTTGGATCACGTTTATAACACTGCGTAGAGCAAGTAAGGAAAATGTTTCTCGCACCATATTCCCAAGCGTTTCAATGCAACTATCGCAATTCAACTGATTTTACGCTGAATAAAACGTTTTATTTTTTGAATAACTTGGCCCAAAATAATCCAGATGAGCTGAAACTTGGCATAAATACCTTAATTCTTCCAATAGACGCCCTCCCTCTAATAGACGCCCCCCTCGAATAGACGCCCCCTCCAGTAATTATCCCTTTCTTGGATAATTAAAATAATAAACGCCTGTGCAGTGAAGGTCAATACTGAACTCCCATTCAAATTCGACTACTGATATAGTACTATCCATATATTTATGAAAAATATTCTATGCTAAAGTAGCAATTGAGAAAAAAGGTGGTCTCTCTCTAACGAACGCCATGTTCAAACATCGGTTGATATAATAAACGCCCCCCTCAAGCCTTGATTGAAAAAATAGACGCCCTGGGCGTCTATTGGAAGAAATACGGTATTCTAAAGACATAGGGGTTTTGTGTGAAAAAATAATTATGGGATTCGAGCATGGTGTTGTTAAGATATGGCCTTGCAAACATAAGCATACATGGTCCAGCGAGTTGCATGCGACGCCAATAACCGTTCCTTCACGCTTCCTTGAAAATGAGTGCTTATGTGTTGCCTGGCCATATTTTGACAACGCAGTGACCCAATTCAATAATTCTTTTTTCAAACAAAACCCAATCTTTATAGATTATTTATGCCAAGTTTCAGCTCATCTGGATTATTCTGGACCAAGTTATTCAAAAAACAAATTATCGCAGTTCGTTAGACAAAGCCTGTTTTCGATAAAAATATGTACCTCACGTAAAATCCTTGTAACTCCCTTCATGCTTACCCGTTTGAGCTGAGCATAATACCAAAAAATTTCTTACTTTCCTGTAAATCGAACAAAAAAGAATCAAGTAAATTGAACAATTTTAACTGAAGTTGTTCAAAATATAAATAGGGGAGAAAAAATTTGATCACCTTGTACTCTCCTTTTTGTACCACCGATCGTCGCACTAAACGTTCGAACCATTCCGATTATTGCAGTGAATTTGATAACAGTTCCAATTCACACCAGGGTACTAATGGCGCAGTTTTACTACGGCTATCTTTCAGAATCCATTCGAAAAGCGATTATATAGCGAGTTTTACCAAGCAAATGCTCCCCCAAAAGAAGCCCCTGGGCCCTATTTCACGAAAGCTCAGAATCGGAAATCTGTGATAAGTCGGCTGAGTCTCATACTGTTGATACCAGGTGATATACGGCTGATGTGCGCTACTCAGCCAAGTTATCTCAGATTTCCGATTCTGAGCTTTCGTGAAATAGGGCCCTGGAGCTTCAAACCAGAACAACCCGGAAGTAAAGGCATTTTGGGGATCTTATGAATGTGTCTCTTCCCATTGCGTGCCTTGCTCATTACACGATCCGACGCCGTCGCTGGGCAGCATCAAGACGAGCAACGTTTAGGATAGCTATTGTTTGACCGAACGGTCTAAATGGCCGGCCAACGCGAAATTCACTAAAACGTTTGTCTGGCACTTCCCGCGTCGTCTGCCCTGAGAGATTGACGATGCGCCGGCGGACAAAGAGGCTTTCCTGAAACAAATGGCCGGCAGTTGCACGCCGCTGCTCTCAGATCGACCGGCATATTGCCGGCGCGGCCGCTGTCATCTTTGCCTATTATATGTGTAGGCATTTGAACTAACGGGTAAATAGTAGTAATTCTGCTTGGACAACGGCGATTGCGCGCGGACCGGGGCGAAGAAGCGGCGGTGGCGTCGGCTATGTTACCGTCAGTTGGTCCGGCGTTCGTCCGTTCCGACATAAACAGATAACGGTGGCAACGTAGAGCGGCGGCCGCGGCGAGAGACAAGGCGGGCGGAGCTAGCGGCGTTTCGGACCGACCACCACCTGCGGGCAATACGTTTCGGTGTTTCACTACCGCCACACAACCGAGGTCCATCCGGCCGCCCGCCAGCGAGGCGTTGCGCCCTCGCCCAGTCGGGTGTCTTTGTTCCTATTACGACTGGCGTTTCCTTCGCTTATCACGCGTTCTGCTGTTTTTGAACTGAAATGCGTTGCACTTCTGTGCTCGTCGTCGTCCTCCTGACCGTCGTTGTCAGAAAAGGTGAAATTCGTATTTGATGGTTTTAATCATCAACACAAAATCACACTTTAATGCGGCGGCATTCTACCTATCTTTTTTCCTTTTCGACCGGTCAAACATTTCATGATCTTGCCACATTACTTTAACGATCGACTGAAATTTTTCTTCTAGTGTTTGTTTCATAATTCCGAATTGTGCAAAAATGACCGGCGAAAACTAAGCGTCGCTGAATCATCTAATGTTTGATAGGTGGAGGATAATCGAGCAGTCGATGAGTAATGCTGTTCCCAAAGTGCAAATTGCATGCTTTAAGTGCGCATGCTACTGTTATAACTATGTCTTAGTGAACTTCGAATGAAGTACTCGTGATGAACGCGCAGAATTTCAGTCGTCAGCGTGTGGTGCTATTCGTGCGGGCAAACAGGCGACTTCTCGAGGAACTGCAATCGCTCAATCGCGTGCGAAGCTGCGCGATGTGTGAAACGTGAGTTATTCCTGCTAATGCGTCGTCGCGGTTCAAAGTCTTTAACCCTTAAATTTCAGTCGACCAGGGAGGTCAGTGGCAGTACAGCGGCTGCGCTCTTCCCTTTGAGAAGAAGATTACCGGCTGTTCGTGGCTCGACGACGGCTCCATCAAGTGCTACTGTACCGCCGACTTTTGCAACGAGCCCGACCATCTCACCCGAGTGCCAGCCTCTCCGACGGTCGCCGGCTGGAGACATACCGTCGCTCCTCAGGAACAAGGCGACTTTCTTATGCACGGCGACGCCACACGGTTGTCGTCGAGTTTTTCCGTTCTGATTGCGCTCTGTTTGTGCGTTGTTGCGTTATTTTCTCGTTGAATGTTGTCAATCTTCATGTTACAGTGGAACCCGGATAAGTGCAACCCGGATAAGTGCACAACCCGGATAAGTGCACACGTTCTCCATGCCCCGAACTTTTGCACTATGTTTTGTACATGATCTGAACCCGGATAACTGCACACCGGATAAGTGCACAACCCGGATAAGTGCACATGTTTCGCAAGCCCCGTGTGCAACTTTTGTATGCAATTGTACCCGGATAAGTGCACAAGGGCGTGATCCCACCTAAATGTCACTCAAAAATATGTGCAAATGATGTATAGTACATCAAAACAATACCTTTGTTAATCAAAACGCCTTTCAACCTTGTTTTTCATGAGGCTATGTAAAATGGCAGGAAAGTTTTTGTATACCATTTCCATTTTAACAGGGACGCTTTCCAAGTCAATAAGGACATTTTTCTAGTCACATTTATATGACAACTGTCTTTTTTGATGAGGAAAATGTTCTCTTTGCTTTGGAAGGTGTTTTTATTAAGTGGGAATGCTATATAACTAATAAAATATGCTTATTTCAAGGATTTGAGCAAAAATCGGGTCAAGAACTATGAACTTAGGCCGAACCCGGATAACTGCACAACCCGGATAAGTGCACAAAATTTTCTTGCCGCATCGATGTGCACTTATCCGGGTTCCACTGTACTTAATTTATGAAATCCGAGTGCAGCAATATTTTATTATTTGCATTATTCAGCGTTTATTCTTGGAAGAATGTATTGTGCATCAAAATGAGAAATTGATTATGGGTCAGTATTATTCGGTTGTATTGATCTCTTTTTATTAAAAATCGTTTTACTAGCAATACTGTCAGTAACTAAGCTAAAACTTGGCACTTGAGAATCTTAACTAAGTGGCAAATAAACATTATTATTAAGCACAAAGTTATTCGCATCGTTAACTTTTTACTGTTTGCAATGTAACGCTACGCCTAAACTTTATTCATTGATTGGAATTGTTTTCCTATTTGTCCGCACAACCTGCAAAGCATAGGATGCGGTTGCTTTGCTCCCTCGAAATGCGATCAGACGAATGGCGGTGCTTGGGATGGAGGACTAGCGTGATGGCTCGGTTGCGTATAGCCACCGGCCGGTGCGTAGCTGATCGAGCTGGGTGGCTCTTGATAACTCGTCGGTGCCGGCTGATAACTTGAAATGCTGTTCTTTGCAGTTCTCTCGCAGTGAGAGCATGTTCCTAGAGTTACACGATTAATTAGCATTTGTAGCTGATCGATAATTGACCGCATCAGTACCTTTTGGTCCAGGTTGACCTGGAGGTCCTGGGGGTCCTTGGAGGCCGTTGTCGCCGTCCAACCCGCGTTCTCCCTGTTAATGCGTACATTGCAATGAAACTTTCGCAAAAGACTGAAATTAAGTTCACCTGGGGTCCTTTTACACCTGGATAGCCTGGAAGACCAGTGACGCCGTCCGAACCTAAACGAATCATTATGGCGCTTAATCAAACAGCTTGTATGAGATACTCGCGGCTCTTACCAGCTGGTCCTGCCCGTCCGCGAGGTCCTACTCTGCCTGCAGGGCCTGGAGGACCGGGAGGAGCTCCGTTGAGCACACGGCCCGGGTCGCCATGGGGTCCACGCGGTCCTTCATCGCCGGGAGGACCGCGCAGTCCAGGTGGACCGTTTGGACCCTGTCTGCCGTCCTCTCCGTCGCGACCTGCCTCACCAGGGATCCTGCATAAGACATTCATCTATTGTGCAGATACATTATCATTTGTTATTCTACCCTGGATAGCCGCGTAGACCTTTGGGTCCCGGGTGACCGGGCGGGCCGGGCACGGCAGGTGAACACTAAAAGAGGCAAACGTCGTAAATTGCACTGCACAGCCAATTTACCTTCTGGCAGGCATTTTCGCTTCCGCTGCGAGCGGTAATATAGCTCCCCGCTCGACCTGGTCGACCAGCGTCTCCCGGCGCTCCTTCATTGCCGCTCTGTCTGCAAAATGATAGTTTGATTATTACCGTAGTGACCGAATTCAGCTTCGATGGCTCAATTTCTATGACGCTACATATTCAGATGTGTCTTTACGCAAATCAGATAAGTCGCTGCACATAATTTCATCTATAGAGGTAATTTAACTGGTGTGACTGGTGTATTTCAATGGTTTAATTCAAACCGAATCTTGGGGGAGGGGCTGTATTCGGTCAAATAAAACACATATATGTTTTAAAAATCGCCTTACCCATCTTGGCCTCTCTTTCCTGGACCACCGGGCGGGCCTTGCTGGCATGTACAGCCTGCAATGAACAAAAATATCAATCGTTCACAATGAAGAAAAGTGCTGCGCACAGGTGGTCGGTCCAGCGGGGGCTCGCTGCTCTTCCCATCGACGTTGACGACTTTTGCCGCCTCCACCAACCACGGCCATCTGTTTCCAGAGGTCGCGCGTTTCCACCTGGAAATAGAGAATCAATTTGGGCAATAGTAATGATTCAGGTCCAAATTAATGAGGATGTACGGCACGGAATCGTTTAATATGCCATTTTCCTATTAAAAACACACTACCTAAATCAAAGTGGATATTTTCCTTATCCTTATAAAATTTTGTTTTATTGTAACCTCAATTTGATATGAAAAGAATTAGATTGCAAATAATTACCTTGCAATGATCAAGATCGGCAATCATGATCGACCGGACTTGCTGCATGTAGGTCCAGAAGAGCGGCAGAGTGACCACGATGACGAAGACGGCCGCCGTGCTGAGCACGGTCGAGCACACCGTCGCCGTTCGTTCAGACACCATCTTCGAAGTAGCCGTCGTACACGACTGATCGGCAACAACTGTCGCAGCGGTCCCGCGCTCGACAGGAAATGAGGTCAGTTCGCGTTACGCGCAACTGACCGCTGTCCACGCGTTCGCTGACGAGCGCGACCTACCGACTCGGTCAATGCGGCACGATTGCGACAAAGTTTGTTGTCGACGTTGGTGGGTGTGTTCGACGATTGCACTCTAGCGTATCTTGCAGCGGGGATATTTTAAGTGGATAGTTTGAGGTTTGTTGCAAGATCTCACCAAATGGGGTCCACCATAGAAAAATCATGTGTAGAGCGGCACGACCCCCAGCCGCCGTTGTCAGTGTCTGTCAGTAATCCACAGTCTGGGGTTAGCTTAGTTGTCAGAATGCAGCGCATTGAAGAAAGCCTTTCTCGATGAGCCGTCAATTTATCAATACATTGCAGAGACAGTTATCGAAGCGCTTCCTTTCCCACTTGAATGAGTCGAATGAACTTTATTTCCTTTGCGCGCGTGATAAGGACAAATATCATTTGAAAAATACATTCTGCGTGGCAAGAAGGGGCATTTGGAATCGAGCCAGATTACAAATTGGCTCCTTGTCGTGCCAGTTTTTCAGCCATCCGCAGGCCGTGCAAGGTGTTTTTTGGACTATACTGGATGACGCACTAAAAAAAGTTGTTTACAATTTTTCTAATCAGAATGGCATACCTCGTTGAATTGACGGGAAATTTTTAGCAAGCTCTTCCACAGATCGCAGTTTTCCACTGGTCGATGATCATCCGTTTGCCAACCGTTCTCCTCCCATTCGTACACGTATGATCGCAGCCCGTAATAGATCAGCTGGGAATGAGTGAATAGACGCACTTTCATTACGCTACCCATTTCTTTCGCCTGCAATGTAAAATATCTTGAGTTATGAATTTCACATATGCGATCGTCAAGAGTCATTTCTTTAAGTGTCTATAGCGTTTTGAAGTCTGCTCTACTACTTCATTCTGCTAGCAAAGTCTCCAAAATGACCAACACGATGTGTGAATTGCCAAATTTTGATCGAGTCATTTGAAGCTAATTCAGTGAAAATATCGCTCATGTTTGCTGCCAACTGGCAACTGATCGTTGAAATAACCTTATAAAATATATTACCACGGACGAATGGCGTAGTTTCTAGTTATGATTGGCCTTTGCAACAACTTTATCGTCCGTTTTCATTAATTATAACGGTAGTTCTAAGTATTATCTGCATATTTGCAAAAAGTTCCGATAAGACAATATGAAACCAACAGAAGCAGAAATAAAGACTGACCAATCGAAGTCCTTCATATGCGGCCATAAGTTTCGCTCGATTTCTTGACTGATGACCGACGTTCAAACGACGACTTAAATTGAAGGGGTGTCGCACTCCATCGCCAGCCCTGAAGCAATACAATGGTAAAAGTGCTGCAAATTGTTGCTGCTTTGTCTGACCAAACGCCGACGCCACCTTTCGCTCCCGGCAGTCCGTGTCGTGGACAGGCGCCGGCCACGAATATCTCTAGCCGGCCATTTTTATCGAATGTTTTGCTGAAAATATTCAAAGCGATTGCAACCATAAGCGCTCGATGAACCCTCACTAGTAGCTCTGTCGGTAAGTGGGCGAGTAGCATTCTTTCTTGTTTTTGTCGCCAAATGATACATCTGCAGCTTCGGTTCCGTCGCTGCGCAGAAGACTCGCTTCCATGGCTTACTCTTCGACACCGAATATTGCAAATGATTGGATTTAATTGATATAGTCGACAGGATCAATAAATTAGCAGAAGATAATTGTATGAAGCCAAGGGCAGAGGATATTTGGCGGTTATTCGTTTCACTTCCGCGACTAGTCGATAGCACCAGACTTCATTCTGTCCTTGGGGCGCACTCAAAGTCGAGCTCTCAGATAGCGCAACGAGCGCTGTCGACGTCGACAGCGCGCAGCTGTTTTCAGGACGGCAGCCTCCTGTCCTCTTGGGTTCAGCGCGTGTCTAGACGGCGCTCTGTGAAAAAGAGACGTACACTTCGAGACGCGGAAGCTTTGTGCCAAGAGTTTGCGAAGTTTACTGAAGAAACGTCTCTGACCTCACCGGCTTGCGCATCGATCATTGAACGAATTCTTGGATCCTGAAGTACTCCAATCATACTTAACATTTAGGAACTGTTAACGCGTTCACTCTTGGCTCTTGCAAAGGATTCGCAATCCTTGTTATTGCGGTTAAGAAAGATCAATCGCGCCTTAAACATCGGTAATAAGCTGTACTTTTTATGAATCCCAGCTATTCCCACTACTTAAACTGTACAGCACTCGTTTTGCTTTACGTCGCGCTGCGTGCATCACCCAGGTCCAGATACCACGATCAAAGAACTGTGTAGATTGCATCCAACTTAAAGGGACGATGCTCCTTGTTCGTGTGTGCTACATGTTGTGTTGAGTAGTGAAGTCAAGCAGGTTTGCAATTTTATCAAGAAGTTGGTAAAGAGTAATCAAAACTGCACGTTTCAACGCGGGAAAACAAAACAAAAAACAAACCCCGAGTTTTTCGTTTCGCTAGAAATGTCCGAACATCAACAAACGAGAACAGACAACGGACGCAGAGCTATTATTGGATGGTGGTAAGCGATCACGATGAATGGTCTCGTGGCGAGACGCGCTAATTGGGCGAAACGCCAATTGGCGCGAAGCCAACCGCCGAGAGCATCGCGATGTAGATGATGCTAATGCAATAGCATAAAACTAGCAAAAAGGATGTCAAACACACAGGCGGACGGTCGAGAGTGATCTCTCGCTGAGGCCGGGGAGTCCGGCCGCCGTCCGCCTAAAAGCGCAATGCAGGATGATGAAAAACACGACGCATATTCTCGCGCAATACAAGATGGAGACCACACACATTCTGGGTATTGATGGAAGACGTTACTGATAGACTGATGGTAAATATTTTAATGATGGTATAAACTCAAATCCTCACACAAAAAACACACGCACAAGCACGCACGCATAACACCGACCGAAAGACGAGAAATTGTGTCCGCGACCAACCAATCTGCAGAAAGTAACAATTGAACGCGACACACGCACCACGAACTACGGTATTATTTGAGCTGCAACATCGACGCTCAACGCAATCGCCCGAACAAGGAGTAGTACAATTGAGTATATCGTCAACGTGCAACAACTCGAGTGCGAAGCGCGTCCAGAACACGTCCGCAGACAGAGTATGCGGGCACAATTTCTCATCATCGCTTCACCATAGCGGAAAGATGACAAAGTTGATGCGATCAAAAATTGACAAACTCCAACAACATATCTAACCAATCACGCGATGGTGTACTCTCGACGCAATCGAGCGAAATGCATCGCCCATAAAAGGAGGTACTCCTTCTCACGCCGGTGGTGATCAGAAAAACAGCGCCGATTCTCGCCAAATGCATACCAATTCAACTGTCACCGCAAAGATGACCGATCGATCGACGCTTCTGCGGCGGCGACGGCGCAACAATACAAGCAGGTGGAACAAACCGCGACGTTATTGGATGGTACGGTGGAAAGAAAAAAAGACAGAAAGAGGGCCCTAACAAACTCGATGACGACGCGCACACTCGACGGTTATTGAATTATGAGCAGCGGCATTAGCGANACGATGGAAAAAAAAAAAGACAGAAAGAGGGCCCTAACAAACTCGATGACGACGCGCACACTCGACGGTTATTGAATTATGAGCAGCGGCATTAGCGACGGATATAAAATGACTTTCGATTGTTACGCGCGCAATTGAAACGTGCAGGGTGGCGCAGGGACACATCTATTCCTCGGCTTTGAGGGGAGCGCCGTTCTCCTTGGCATCCTCCTTCTTCGACTCGCCGCCCTCCTTGGCGCCGCCCTCGTGCTGGGGCGACTCGGATCCGCTGTCGCCCTCGGTGTTGGTTCGGCTACCTCCGCGACGACCGCGGCCTGAAATTCAAAATTACATGAGAAAAGGGCATTTTAACTTTTAAAATTTGAGTCAGTTTATATCTTTTAGTTTGTTTTCTATACCTAGTCGCATTTACCTGAGAGCAATGTAACGTGTCTATTTTGATTAGTGGTTACCGCAGTTTCCTTTCGAGTAAAAAGTAAAATTTGAGATTGTTTACATCTTTTAGTTATTACAATTCTTCTCAAAAGAAAACTGCGGTAGCCACTAGTCGAAATAAACACAGTACACTGCTCTCAGGTAAATGCAACAAGCTGTAAGTCAATTATAATATAAACGGATGCGATATGCAGCCAGCTTTTCATAAGCAACTGAAAATACTATACGGTACATTCTATCCATTTAAAAATCACCATAGTTCCTTTAATTAAACTAAAGTATAACTGACCAGCGCCACGACGTCCGCGCTTGGGCTTGGCTCCTCGCTTGGCCTCGTCTCCCTCGCCGCCCTCGTGCTGCTCCTCGCCTTCGCCTTCATTCTGCTCGCTGAAAAACACACAGTTTAGTCCAGTTCGCCTACCGCCACCGCCATCAGTCACTTACAGAACATTCTATTCAGCTCAGAGATTTATCCTTCTCTATAATTGGGACACTTTACTTAAAAATCAAATCAGCAAAGTGTACGATTTTAAGTGGAAATGGCATAAATCGCACGCTTCTAACCCCACTAAAGATTCGCTTTTAGCATTCATTGCATTCGAAAGGAACTTTTTGTAATCAAAATACGACACTTTCACTATTGATTCGACGTGAAAACATATTTTCTGAACCAGAAGGTGTCCTAATAAAAAATAATGTGAGCATTGAAAGCCGAGCAGCTAACAACGTCAAGAAATGCCTATTTAAGGCAAGAATGAGAGAGGATTTATGTACCTTTCAGACTTGCGACCACCGCCACGGCCACCACGGCCGCCACGGAATCCTCCGCGACCCTCACCACGGCCGCCGCGGAATCCTCCGCGTCCCTCACCGCCATAACCTCCGCGGAAACCGCGAGGCGGTCCGTAGAAGCCACGGCCACGGAATGGCGGACGTCCACGGAAACCGCCGCGGAAGGCAGCCGGTCGTCGACGACCGCCTTCTTCTACTTCGTATTCTTCTGCAAATAAAGCGTTGAACTTGTTACGAAGTTAACGAGTTACGAAGGAGACTTTCGTCATAATTGGTCATCTTGGCATTCAATTTCGCCATTTCTGTACTCAAATAGGACGCTAGTTTGATGAAATGACAAATTATGATGAAAGACAATGAAATATGTTCTTGAAGCTTACAGAGATTGAAAATAAGCAGTCTCGCTCAATCCCTCCTCCACTTCAGCGGACAATCTGATCCACCTCAATGACCGCCGTTTGTTCGATTAGCCCTGCGATGCACGTTCATTCTAACCCGCAGTTAATTAGCATAATCTATTTAGACAAAGCCAAGTTTGCCTCAATTTACACGACTATTAGTAAAACGATCCCGACTGATTCATCGATAGGAAAGCGTTCGTTTAGCTTCGCTCACTACTCGTCAGACGCTTTAAAGCGAGATCTCATAGATAAGCTTGACATAGAGTGATTGATTATGGAGAACAGGCACGCGTGAAAGTTAAAACTATGCACCTTCACCTTCGCCTTCTCCCTCGCCTTCGCCGTTCGGGCGTCCACCGCGGCCGCCTCGGAAGCCGCCGTAGTAGATGCGCCGACGGTATGGCGGGGGGCGCGAGTCCTTGTCGGCTGCGTACTTCGATCCTTGTACGGCCTCGCCCGACGGTCCGCTCACGTTCGCCGCTTCAGGACCCTAAAACATTCAAATTCTTAAATATTAACACTTTCATACTCCATTCGCACTACAGTGAAATTCACTTATACCGGTAATTGCGGGACCGGCCAAAACTACCGGTATAAGCGAAATACCGGTATGAGCGAAACCGTTATAAGTGAATTCCACTGTATTATCGTGGAAATCGTTTATATCGGGATATAGGGGATCGGTGGATTTTGACCGATTTAATCGAATTACGACAATAAACAATTTTCATTGCCTATTCGCCCTTCCCCCTATGCATTAGACGTTGAAAACATCGTAAAACCCTGCATCCAAACCATTTCAAGCGTACATTTCGTTTCAAGGCGTGGAGGTGCATCGTCAAATGGGCCGCCCTGATAAGGCAAAATCAATCACAGCAGCCGGGCGCTAACCTCAGAACATTAACCGAGGCACGTTAAGTAAGCAGTCGATAAGCTACTAAACCGTCTGTTTTTTCCTACCTGAAAGGAAGGGGAGACAGAATCGTTTCCTTCTCACCAACTGTTCTGTCGAGATAATTGAGCAACTGGGATATTAATTTCAACGAGAACGCGACAATGTGTCCACAGCGCGCTCAATATACGATCAGTGCGTATGAATGACACGAGTGACGCAGGCTCATAAACGTGCGTGTCATAGCATATATATTAGGAAGAAATGTATCGCAGAGTATATCTGAGCAGGGAAGAATGCGCTGTCTGGGAATACAAACGACTCTCTTTTTACTTACATAAGGATACTTTCGCATTCAAGAGAAACATTTTCAAGCAAAACTAATTGAGAAAATGTTCATTTAGACTAAAAATATCCTCAATAAATAGAAAAGTGTCCCTATTAAAGCAGAAATGGTATATACCAAACACATCCCCTGCTTGAAATGGTTTGCATGCAACTGCTGTACATGTACTTGCATGTAAATGGCAATACTAAAAAGAAAAAATGACCGCACCTTTGCTCCTTCAACGACATCGAACTCGACCTCCTCGCCGTCTCCGAGCGAGCGCAGGTACTTATTGGGATTGTTCTTGATGACGGCCGTCTGA